>BLBF01000021.1:6667204-6701335 GCA_015471245.1 Laticauda colubrina | reverse complement strand
AGAGAGAGAGAGAGAGAGAGAGAGAGAGAGAGAGAGAATGAATTTGGAAACCACTCATCTCACTCAGAGTCATATGAGAGGGTTATACCAACACTTTATCTGGAACATACATTATATGAGGGATTTAATCATCATTATCTCTATTTGTGACAGGATTTTGTTTAGAGATCTGTATTTTGAAGGGTGAAGGGTGAAATGAACACTTTGTAGCAGTTACATCCAACCCTGGCCTTGCACAGCCATCCTCTATCACCAATGCAAAATAACACATTAAGATGTTTATGTTATGTGCAGTATGCACCAGATATGTTCTGAATCACACTGTTCTTCAAATCCAGATTTCTCTACAACCCTACTTAGAAAGATAGTGTTCCATCTTTTTTTCTTACAAGATGTTTACTAAGGAAAAATGGTTTAAAAAAACACAGTGACTTTGATTGGTATTTTGCAACTGGGAAGATTGCTCGGAGACTGGGCGTCTTTGACTATATTAGATCCTAAGTAGAAATTTATCAGATCAAATTTTCTGGTGACTATTTCTACTTCTTATCCAACAGCATAATGATTCTGAAATGAATAGTTTTGAAATGTGTTTTTCCTATTTCCAAAGAAGAAATTTATGATTTGCCTCAATCCTTGACTAAGTTTGTGACAGGAAGTCAAAATCCAAGCTTGTGAGACCAATTTTATTTTATATTTTTTCAAAGCTCATTTGAAATCTTTTCATCTATATCACTCTGCTTAGCATCTTTAAAACATGACTAGTTAGATGCATGCACGTATACATACACAAACACACACATATGCATACATGCAAATATAATGTAAGTGAAAGATATATTTGCCCAACAGGCAATCTTAACTGTGCTTGGCATGATTCTGAATAAGTAGGAATTTAGGAACAGCCAGTAATTTCTCATTCTGTTGCCAAGATTGATCCTTATCAATTCTGAAGACTTCAATTAGATCATGAATTTTAGTATGTCAACATCTGGAAAGAGACAGAGACAGAGATTAAGAAACAGAGCAAGGAGGGAAGGAATGGAGAAGTTAAGGTAAGGAGAGAAATAAAGAGGGCTTTTTGTCACTAAATATGTAGCGTTTTGATGACATTTGAGAGCTTATATTACCCATGAGATGAGATATCATCACTTATATCAACATGACCTCCAGAGGTTTCAAATGCCAGCTTCCCTCAGCTCCAGTTACCATGGTCACTAGTACTAGCACTTATACTCATATACCATTTCACAATGCTGTACAGTCTTCTCTGAACAGTTTACACAGTCAACATATTGCCCCCAACAGTCTGGGTCCTCATTTTTCCCACCTCGGAAGGACTGAGCCAATGAGAATCAAACTGCCCAACTGCCTGCAGTTGTAACGCATATTGTAACCCTAAATGTCTCAGTGACACAGCCTTGGCCTAATCTGCTGTTTTGTTATGTCTCTTCCTTTGAGACAGGAGAATTTCACACAAATGATGCATGTGGTGTACCATAGAGCCCAAAGAGATCTGTATTTCATTTAAAAGAGTGACCTGCTTGTCTTGGAAAGGCCAAACGGGCAAAAAAAAAGAGGAGAAGACAAGCTTTTTGCCCAGATAGGCAAGCATTGCCTATGGGGTAATAAGGACATTTTAACAAATGCAGCTTCTCATTTGGGAGGGTGGGAAAAAACCCCAACCTCTTTACATTTCTTTTCTTGAATATTTTTAAAATAGCAGGTCATCTGTTTTCATTTTTATAGTACAGGTAGTTCTCAACCATTTACTTAGTGACCATTCAAAGCTACAATGGCACCGAAAAAGGTGACTTACCACTGGTCCTCATACTTAGGACCCTCACAACATTTCCACAGTGATCAAAATTCAGCACTTGGTAATCAACATGAATTTACAATGGTTGCAGTCTCCCAAGGTCGCCTGATTGCCATTTACGATCTTACCAGCTGGCTTCTGACAAGCAAAGTCAATGGGGGAAGCTGGATTCGCTTAATGGCTGTGTGATTCCTTTAATAATCATAGCCCCCAAAAAGGTTGTAAAATCAGGCATGGCTCACTTAGCAACTGCCTTGCTTAATAACAAAAATTCTGGTCCCTATTGTGGTCGTAAGTGGAGGACTACCTATATTGAATCAACTCTAGGGTTTAGTACTGATAACTAACTACTCCTAATCAAGGATTTCCAGCAGTAGATCCATGAATGCTGGGTTGTGGGTGGCTAAGTTTCGTTTCTCTTGGTGCATTAATAAAGCAGATGGCACATTGGGTTCCCACAAGGGGGAAGGGTGTTTAATCAAATACTCCTTTACCACAGTTAGGATGCATTAGGATAACAGCACCACCATGTGGTCAATGGGTGTTTAAAGTCATTGATCAAGGGAATGAATGCAGACCCTACTTTAAAGTAGAGATATGCTGCTTTATCAATATCAATAACCTCCTATCTTTTTCTGCTTCTGTCATCTACCTAATAAAAGGAACTTTATATATCACATGAATGTGCAAGTATATCGATAATGAGTGCAGACCAGGAAATGAGTGCAGAAATCTATGTTCAAATAGTAGGACAATTTGGGTTATTTATTTATTAACATATAGTCCAAGAAAAGACTGAAGACAAACAAGGTCCAGGCAGAAGAAGAACATCATGGCTTCAAAATCTAAGAGACTGATTTGGACAAAACTCAACAGCAATTTTTTGTGCGGTTGTTGATAAAAATAGGATCGCCAACATTATCACCAACATCAGAAGAAGAAGAAGAAGAAGAAGAAGAAGAAGAAGAAGAAGAAGAAGAAGAAGAAGAAGAAGAAGAAGAAGAAGAAGAAGAAGAAGAAGAAGGGGAGGAGGAGGAGGAGGAGGAGGAGGAGGAGGAGGAGGAGGAGGAGTATAATAGTCTATCTTTCTTCCGTGATTTTAGGAAGGCATAGACAGTGCCTGACTTTTCTAGTTTCGCTCCACAAAACCGTAAAATAAGTTAAACTGAGAATGAGTGATGGACATCAAATTACTCAATAGTTTTCCATGGCTCAGTCTTCTTTCTCAATCCAATACTTCTTTTCCCTGAGAACATGAGAACATTGCAACTTTCTTCTTGCATTTCCACCTCGGCTGTAAGTTGAAATAACCAACTTGTCCAAGCAAACATTTAAAAATATAGATCAAAAAGAGGACAAGAATTGCTTGAATTTCAAAATTGCAGCTTACATAATAAAATCAAAATTGCAGTTACTGTTTTTCAGTGGTTTTCAAACATTTTGGTTCTCAAGACTGCTTTATATGCTTAAAAATTACCAAGGACACCAACAGCATGGTTTGGATTATATCTATTAAAACCGAGCAATTTTAAAATATTTATTTGACTTTGCGGACCTCCCTGAAAAGATCTCAGGCAGTGGTGCAATTCAACTGATATAACAACGCACACACCAAACCCGTGCTTTGCACACATGCCTAGCATTTAGAAAAGACAATTTTTGGCTATTATATTTACCTTCTGCTGCAGCCTCAGTGAGTAAAACAATGGATGCATGGCAAACCACTCTGTCGTGCAAATCAGCTATGTTCAAAAACAAGGAAATAAAGCACAGGAAAAGGGCAGGGGTGGGTGGCGGGGCCAAATTATCACCAGAACTACTGGTTCATATGAACCGGTCTGAACTGGTAGAATGCTACCCCTGGTCTCAGGGACCACCAAGGTCCTTGAACCATACTTAAGCCTTAAATCGCTTAACACAGAACCAGCACATCCATTTTGTTTTCTCTCTCTTTTTCTACTTCCTTCAAGTATAAAAACAAGGACCCTAGATAGATGTTGCACTCCATAAGTCAAAAAGGAGAGTGAAGGCAAAATACAATAATGAGTCCAATTACTTGGTTAGCCCACCAAAATCTGGAATATAAAAATCCAGATGAGCTCAGAATTTCTGTCAAGCATAGTAGTCCTGTATAAGAGGAAAGGGGAACCTGTTCCCATTCTTTAACTGGCTATGGAAATAAGGCTGGGACTGAGGAGGACATTAATTGATTAATTGAAACCATGCAATGGATGCAAATGACTGGAACAAATGTGTGGTACTTCAAGCTAGCTATGTTGTCTGGCATGGGCTGGTGACATGAGGCCAGGGACGGGCTGCTTCTGTAGAGCAGCAATGGAAAAGCATCTCCTCAGTTCTTGCTGAGGCCTGTGGGTATGTGTGAACCTGGTGGTCACACCCTCTGATTCAGGGTTTTGGGAAGGGGTGGGGAAAGTAACGCAAAAGGAATCATCTCAGAACTGAAGAATCCTTGGGCAGGGAGGTGCCTGCAAGAGTTGGAGATCAGGGAGGAGATTGGGATCCCGCCAATTCTAGGGCAAATAAATCATTTCCCCTCCGCTGTCTCCCAGTGAACACTGTAACAAAAAACAAAGGCTTTCCAGAGTAAATAGAAAAGATCTACAATCCTTGTGACAGAACACAAGGCTTCAAAGTTTATGATTCATCCCCGTTGAAAGCATTCTGCTCTGGGTTTTGCAGGCATAAAAGCCCAGGTGTTAAGGCTCCTACCTTGAGGCCTTTTTCATCCACCACTATGAACTGAAATGGAGATGGAGATAGTTCTAGCTTAGTCTTCAAGAAAACTGAACAATTGGTGATAATTTCCTTGCCGGGCAAAATTCTAAATATATATGTGGCAAAACCAAGTTAATTTTCTGGAGAGAATTATCTATGTTAATGTGAGAAATATTAACATTTTGGGAAACATACATTCAAGTAATATTCTTTCACTATTTGATATGTGATAATGGTGATCATGGGAGCTACATCTGATCAAGAGCTGGGCAAGTAGGCAGAAAAGTTTCAGAGGATCCCAGACATACACACAGAAAATTGTGTCCTCAGAGAAGCAGCTCAAAAAAGGAAAGGAATGAGACCTTATTGCTCCTTTCCCAAAACACTTCTTTTTGTTGGTTTTTTTCTCTTCATGTGCTCATGGAGACTGTGGTTCAAATCCCATACAATCTGGAGCTCAACATATTTAAATTTTGGAGATGTTAACTTGAATGCAATTCAGTTGATTTATCCTTTTAAAAAATCTTAGGAGTGTCTGATTCTGCTGAATTGCTCTGATTTGTCAAATCACTTCAGAGTTGCCTTTGATACAGTTTTAAAGTTAGATGAGTTTTCTTACAGATGTATAGCACTTTCATGAAGTTACATCTCCCAAAAGAACTGGATTTGATGCACTATTCACATTAAGCTGAGCGTTGAAATTCTATTCCAATTTGATTGACAAGCACAGCCCATTAAAATAAGTGAGATTTATTTCTGAGTAGGCATGCATGCTTCCAACATTGTGTGAATCACTCCTTCAAATAATTTTTTCAGAACTGAACTCCAAAATTGACTCAACATATTGAAGTAAATCAGGTGCTTTGAAATATATTCAAAGTTTTGGTGGGTTTTACTCATGCAAAAATCAAACTAAATATTTGATTTCATTCAGTAAACAAGTTACACTCAACTGACTCATTTCAGCTTGACTCAACCCTTGTAATCAGTCTATATTTGAATAAAAGCCTGGTTGATTCATGCAATCTTCTCGCTTGAGGATTAAGCTCAATGAAATTAAAATGGGCCTTATTTCTATGTAGAGGGTTGTGCTGTATTTTTTTTGCAATGGAGCTTCAGAAGGAAAGAAGATAGGACCACCTACTTGAAGTTCTTCAAATTAGGAATTTTAAAAAAAATGTCTTTTCCCGACTGTGTTCTTTAATCTGGCTATTAGCTCTATGGCCAGCCAAATTTAGAAAGGTGTGTAGCAGGTGTGTTTTCTTACTTGAATGGAAATACTTCTGGAAAATTTCATAAATACATAGTTCCTATGTATGTTCACACTATTTAATGGCATTAGTCACTGAAGAAGCATGTCTGAACTTGACAAGAGAATTTCATGATATTTTTAATGTCACCCACATAAAGGTGCTACACAACCACACACCCAGTTATACAATACTGCCTGTTAAATAGGACAGCAGCATTTCATTTGCATCCATATAGCTTGCATTGATCTTAGAGGATTAGAGTCTCTAAAGAATATTTTTCTAGCCTACAACAAAAGTTAAAAAGAATCAAATCCTCTTTTCCTCCAGCAAGTTATAAATAAATGTTTCCTTATTAATTTGCATTATATGTCTTGCTTACTATGTTTTGCTAAATGCTTCTGTTAATAAAAGGCAGAAGAGAACAGAGTACCGCATCCTGAATACTCCAACTAGGTCAAATCCACCAATACTTAAGTCATGTGGAATAAGCCTTCGCTTCAATACTGAACTACATCTAATACTTTAATCCCTCTTCCTTATAGAGCTACGGTAGTTGACAATTATTTCCTAAGAGGATAGAAAGTAAAGGATGTATTTCCTTTGATGATAGCTAATGAGTCCAAATATAATTTTCCTCTGGGGACCTTAGTCACTTAGAATCAAGCCTTTTCTTAACCACAGCATCCTGTTATTTCATCTATAGTATCTTCTATTCCCTGGGTAAAAGTAGAATGTGACCCATTATTGTGGCAACAGGAGTTGGAGAAAGTGGCTGTTATGTATTTAGGTACCTTTAAATTGTGTTTCTTAAAAAATATTAGTTGGAATTCCAGATTTCTCCAAATGCCTTGTAAGTGAACCACAAAGCTTAATAAAAATGCCTCAGCCCTGTATGCCTGCCTGGTCCTGCTCTGGTGTCAAATCACGGTTGCACGTGTAAATATCTTTAACAAGCTGATTTGATGCATCACCTCAACCACAGCTTTTGAGGTGTCTGAAGTATGGAATCACAGTGCCTCACAGACACTGCACACAAAGAGCAATCACAAAGCAGCTCAAACTGGTATGTCTGTGTCACCACAAGGGAGACATCCTTTGCACCTTCCCAGAACACCCCTCCAAAGAGTCTGCAAAGGGTGAGAAGATGTTGAAGGAAAGCTGCTGAGTTGCCTCCACCATTTGCACAGCTGTATTATTATATCCACAGCTCCATCTGGTCAACAAGATGGGAGCCACTAATGAATGCTGACAAATCCATTAGAACAAGCATAGCCAAGTCTACAACTTGGCCTTTGGTTATAGAATAACCCTCTGCCCCGCCCCGGCGTACTATATTGAGATGTATCTAGATGAACTCGTCCCAAGTGAACATCCTAAATTGTACCCAACGCTCAGCTTTCTCCTGTATGGCTCCCACACCTTCACCTTGGCCAATCTAAGCCAGTCATGCCTCTGGCCAGAAGGACCCCAGGCACTGTGTCTTGTCTTGGCTGGTGGTTCCCCATGGAGAACCACCCTGTGTGCAATCTGCTGGACTGCACTGCTGTTGCTTTTGTGTTTTTCCCCCTTTGGGGGAAGCAAAACATTTGATGTTCCAGAGCCTTAAAAGGGTAAAGAAAAGATCTTACCATGTAGATGAATTAAAATTATTTTCAAAAAGAAGCAAAGCATTTAAAAAGTCTTCGAAGAGAAATGAATGTTCCTAAAATTCAGCAGAGCTGATTAGTGATAAATGTGAATCCCATTTCCTCCTAGCTAATTTACCACTGTATGGTGAAAACAGATTTGTTCTGGGGAAACATGTGCAAAGCAGTTGTTCATTTATATTGGGATGTGCTGGGTAAAAATTGCAGACAGAAAGGGGAAAGGGAAGGGAAGGGAAAAGATGTGGCAAACTCTGTAGAAATTTCAAATTATTTAATATCTTAGGCACAATGCTTTTAAATATAGGTAGGCTGTATATTCAACCGTGAGTCATTGACCACTTAGTTCCTGGGCATGCTTACTGAGAATTGCCTGGGTTTAATGGTGTGTGTTCCTAGGATGTGCATATGGGCTTGGAATGTGTTGGACTTTTGAAATAAGAGTAAGTTAATAAAAGGAAAGTGTGTGTCAGTGAAGGAAAGAGAATGTTGGATTTCATTTGGGCTGAATGCTCTTGTGGTGTAATGTACTTTAAAAAAAATAATTCACAAAACTTCTCTTTGTGTCTTGATCCATGAGGACCTAAAACTTGGCTGAAAGTCTTATTGTAAGAGATCATCTTTCTGCAAACTCATACTCGTACCTGATCTCTAGCCCGCTGTGTATCTGCCTCTGGTTCCATTGTCTTCAGCCAGCACAGCCTGTAGATATATATCTTATAAGAACTGTACTCAATCCATTGAGTCTATATTTGGGTGGGGAAGGCTGTTGGCACAGATACTTCCTCTGGTTTCCATTAATGACAGACCCAGCTTCACATGAATGAACATGTTCATTATTTCTTCAGCTGAGATGTGAAAATATTAATTAAAGCCTGCCATTTTAGCAGAATCAATAGCAATGAGCTTTCAGCTCCCTCCTTTCCCTGTCTCAACTCCCACCCCAACACCTCCAGGAAACAAGTCCCTCCCTCCCTTTTGTTCACAAAAGTCTTTTGACTGGGATGAACCTGATTTGGCTATCTTCCATTTAGTCCAAAATGAATTTCTGCCATTGATAGGGATTCTTATCTAATAGGGTGGGAAACTCCTAGTTCAAAAGGGAAGAAAAAGAATACAGCTCCACTGATCATCCTTGTAACTTTTAGGTAATTTATGAGAGTAGCCGGTTTTAGTATAAAAAGATTGGAAGCTATCTCTGAAATAAAGGGGGAAGAACAATACAATCTCTGAAAATAGCAGGGGGAATAAAAATAAAGGTAATGTTAGTTCAGTCTAAGAAGGAAGTGTTGCTGTTTTAATGTGTAGTCTGCAAGTGAATACAGATAATCCTTATTTAGCAATTATCTCATTTAGCAATTGCTCTCAGTTATGATGATGATGGAAAACTAACTTTGTGACCAATTTATGACCTTTGCAGGGCTTGAAAACAAAGTTGGAATAATAATGGCCATTAAGTAATTCATGATAATTAGTCAGTCTTAGCAATGTTGCCTTCCTTACTTATCCTTTTGTGTGGTTCCCAGCAATAGCTATAGATAGTCCTTGATGTACGGCCACAATTGAGCCTGGAATCTCTTGTCATTGAGCAAATCATTAAGCAAGATGACTGCTCACGTGACTGTTTTGCTCAACTACTGTAATCCTGGCACGCCCAGTTGTGATCATTAAGCCATGACGCTGTTAAGTGGATGAAATCTCATTAAAAAGTGAGGGGTGCTTTGGGGCAGAGGGGGAACCCTGGAAGGCTCCACTCAGAAGCTGAAAATCCTCCCTGATAAAACCCAAGCAGCATTTTTCAGCCCCCAAGGGAAAGACAGAATAACAGAAGCTGGAAGGGGAACCTTGGAGACTTTCTAGTCCAATCCATACACCCAAGTAGGAGACCCACCTACACCATTTCCAACAGATGGCAGTCCAGTCTCTTCTTAAAAGCCTCTGGTGTTGAAGCACCCAAAATTTCTGAAGGCAAGCCGTTCCGCTGGTTAATGGTTCTCACTGTCAGGAAATTTCTCCTTATTTCTAGATCGGATCTCTCCTTGATTAGTTTTCATCCATTGCTCTTGCTCTCTCTTCAGAACCCCCTCTTCTTTGGAGAATAGGTTTTGGAGGATAGGTTGACCACCCTCTTCTTTGTGGCAATCCCTTAGATATTGGAACACTATTAACATGTCTCCTCTAGTCCTTCTTTTCATTAAACTAGATACACATGCATGACCTATGTTGGGCCTCCCACATCTTCTTGAGGAACCCTGCACTACTTGTCTCTGTGCCCTTTGCTTGGCTCTCTCTCATCTCTGGGGACTGGCTGAAAGAACTGCCTTCTGAAGGACATCCATCTCTACTGACCTTCATCAGGGTGCAGAAATGGAGCTCAGATTTTTCCCTCAGTCAGCAGAAGAGAAGAAAGCCAGTCAATGTAAACTGTGCCATTAAAAAGCCAAACAACAGGTTGCAGATACAATATTGGAGGTTTTGAAAGAGGAAAATAAGTGATGAGTGTCTGCCAATAAATCAAGAAAAGAGATGACTTGTTTATTTTAATCTCTGAGGCAAACCTCCAACTATCTGCCTGGTCGTTTGATGTGTCACTGGTGGGTTGTTCCCTCAGGCAGAGCAAATCTGTCACATCTTGATAGATGTTCTTCCACACACAACTTTCCCACAAGAATTTTTCAATAGCTGTGTTACTATCCCCCACCCTAACTTTCAGAACGGTCATCACTTTGTCATTTTTGGAAAAAAGGAGAATAGGAAGGAATAAAGTTGCTAAAAATGCTCACCCTTTCACCATGTAGTTCAGGATTTCCTGGCCATGGCAACTTTAAAACCTGTGAATTTCAGCTCCCAGAATTCCTCAGCCAGCATGCCTGGCTGGAGAGTTTTGGGACTTGAAGTCCACATGTCTTAATCTTGCCAAGATTGGGAAACCCTGATATTGTTTGTAATAAAGTCTACTCTACCCAAGTAGTTACCGGGGACGTCATGGCTCAGTGGCTAAGAGGCTGAGCTTGTCAATCAGAAAGATTGGCAGTTCGAATCCCTAGTGCCACATAACGGAGTGAGCTCCTGTTACTTGTCCCAGCTTCTGCCAACCTAGCAGTTGGAGAGCATGTAAAAATGCAAGTAAAAAAATAGGGACCTCTTTGGTAGGAAGGTAACAGTGTTCTGTGTACCTTTGGCATTTAGTCATGCTGGCCACATGACCACGGAGATGTCTTCAGACAGCACTGGCTCTTCAGCTTAAAAACGGGGATAAGCACCGTCCCCTAGAGCCGGAAATGACTAGCACATATGTGCGAGGGGAATCTTTACCTTTATCCAAGTAGCATGATGAGAGGTTAGAAATTCTGAGCAGTCCAGAAAGAGAGTGAAGCCTGTTCTTTCATTGCTATGCTAGATTTTGGGAACACCAAGAACCTGGCCCCATGAATCTGTTGATTCATATATATTTAAAATAACAAACCTGGCAAAAATGAGACAGAGAAATTTGAGTCTAAAACTTGGCTGCCCACCTCACTCTGATGTGTATGTTACAAGTCAGTTGTACGTCACACAGTGTCCTACTCTGCAGCTTTCAGCAAATGATATTAAGAAGCTTCATCCTTTCTGGTCAGTAGAGCAAATGTCCCTGCCCCATCTTGATCTCTAGTTTTCTGTATAGCATTGTCAGGAACTTTCTTGCTCAGGTTGTTCTGCTTTTTCACCACTCAGCACTTCTATTTTGACATAGAGAGAGAGAGAGAGAGAGAATTTGCATATTTTGATTATTATGCGCAATGGCAAATGTAGAAATAGCTTTGATAGTTATCTCACCAATGTGGAGAAAACTGCAACCATGGCCCCTCCCAGCCTTTTCAATCAGCCATCTGAATGTTCAAGGTCAATTTCTTTCATCGCAACAGCAATGGCATTTCGACTTATATATTGCCCCATAGTGCTTTACAGCACTCTCCAAGTGTTTTACAATGTCAGCATATTGCCCCTAACAATCTGAGCCCTTATTTTATTGACCTCAGAAGGATGGAAGGCTGAGTCAACCTTGAGTTCTTAGGATTGAAGTCTTGGTTGTGGGCAGAGTTTTCCTGCAATGCTGCACTTAACCACTGCGCCACCATGGCTTAAGTAAGTCCAGTTTGAATTGGCATCCCCTAGAGTAGACTGTGACTTCAAACAGTGCACTGTCCATCATCAAGCCATCCTACAGGACTCCCTAAACCAGTTATTTTACTATACCATTCATATTAAGTTGCAAAGTAATGGTCTTGAATGGGAGATAACACACTCAGATTTTGTTTCTGGGGGGAGGAAACCAAGAATACCCCCTGGCCTAAAGTCCAGTTTTACTTGTTTTAACTTATTTTTGCTTTGTTGCAAAAAACAAAAACAAAACAGGCTAAAGCCCCTGTCACACTGCAGCAACGGATGGAAAGAGGATGTAAAACGGAGAAAAACACTTACCATCCGTTGGTTAACACGATGCTTCCGTTCTGTACTCACTGCCTCCGTTTTGCTTCCTCTCTATCCATCCAGCATCCGTCTATTGACATTTCATCCACTCAAAAGGTTTTGAGCTGCTCAAAACTTTTGAGCGGAAAATGTATCAAATGCGTCTGTTCTGCATCCGCTAGGCATACGGGGGACATCCGTTCTGCATCCGTTGTCATCCGTTACACATCCGTTATATCCGCTAGGCATCCGCTGCGCATCCACGCAACTCGAATCCACTCCAGCGGTAAACAGACACAGGGAGGAAGCGGAACGGACGCGGAACGGACGCGCAGCGTTAGTAGCACGGATGGAGAAAGGATGAAAGCGGATGCAGCACGCAAATAAAGCGTTTAAAACGGAAAAAACATTCGCAGAGGGGACCTATCTCGGATATTAAGGATGTCTAGAGGATGCCTAGAGGATGCAAAAGGATGCTTCCGTTCCGCATCCACTTTCCATCCGCTCTGCGTCCTCCCCCCATCCGTTCCTCTCCGTGTTATCTGCTCTGTTTATGCAAATTTTTGCCCCTTTTGAGAGCGGATAACAACGGATGGAACATTTTTCTCGTCTGCTGTGTCCTTTTTACAAACGTTTTGCATCCATTGGGCAGTGTGACAGGGGCTTAAGCTTCTGATAGATTGCTCTACGCCTATATCATTTCATTAAGATATGATAAACATGTAACTCACTGTCCCCCACCAGAAAATGCCAATTCCTTTAATCACTTGAGTACAAGAAAACAATTTCACATTTCGAGATTATTCACGTACATTGTAAGAAGAGGTACCTGGTCCCATACATCTTACCAGGTCATTTTCCCTAGATTTGGGACTTTCAGATAATTTCCTGGAGTCCTGTCACTATATATTATACCTATTAGAAATCCTTCTTTATTCTGTGGGTTTCTGGAATTTATGCAGGACAGGGTGCCTGTAGACTTTATTGGATCTTTTTGTCTCTTTAATTAATTTTTGTCTTTTTGGTCCAAACCATACTTGCACATTAGCCCCTCAAAAAGAGTTGGAAGGTTAAATAAAATTGGAAGAAGGCAGAAATGGTTGGCTTAAGAATGGGGGTGCAAAAGAGTCCAAGGCTAAAGTCAGCAGCTCAGAGATGTGCAAGGAGTCTTGCCTTGCGGTTAACACAAGCACATTGCTTTCCCTGTCCTCTCTTGCTTGGAATATCTAAGCAATGTTGTCACTGGGAAAGGCTACACATTCCATGCCAAGGCTACAGGTCTTGGCTGGTAGTTGCTGCTTTTGTATAAGTGTGTGTGTGTGTGTGTGTGTGTGTGTGTGTGTGTGCTCCCGCATATGTGTGCTTCCTCCACTCAAGATGTAAAGACTTGCTTTGGCTGGTTCCGAAGAAATGCTGACTGCAGCTGTCCCAGAAATATAGGTGGGGGAATACAAGGAAATACTGTAAGAAGTAGGAGGGGAAAAGGTTATGAAATGAAATTGTTCCAAGGACTTCTTATATACTTTTTTTTAGGTTTCTTTTTTAAAGCCAAAGAGCAGAGAAAGAAGCTAAGGGTTTTGGGTTTTTTATCAATAGGTTTAAAATCTTTTAAATTTGGTACATTTAGTCAACATGTGAGCAGAAGGGAAAATAAAGTTTTCTTTAAGTCAGCCTTGATTCTGGTGATTAGTTGAATATGTCCATGTAGTTTCCTTGACATGAAGACAGAGATGGTTTTCCATTGTCTTTGTCCACAATGTTTTCTTTCACTTTCCAGTTCTAGTCTACAGCCCTGGCATTTTTTGATCATCTCCCATTGAGATATTAAACACGTCCAATGTTATCTATCATCCAGGCCCAGATGAGCTACCTCCTAAGGCTAGCCTACTGAATCCTTCCTTCCCTTCCCTTCCTTCCTGTGAGAGGGGTCATGGAGTAAACAGTCACTTAAATGTGTTCAGCCACCAAAATCGCCAGTGCAATCCTAGACTGCATCAACAGAAGGATAGAATCAAGATGACAAGAAGTGTTATTTATTTTTATCCTGCCTTCATTATTTTTATAAATAACTCCAGATGGTAAACATACCTAATGCAGGTGGACCTCAACCTACAATCAGAGTTGTGACTGGAAATTCCATCACTAAGTGGTACAGGTGAGTTGTATCTGATTTTATGACTATTTATGCCATGGTCTTTAAGCATTCCCCACTTTGTCAGAAATTTCCTTAGAAGGTCATAAATGGCCATCATGTGACCTGGAGATGCTACAACCATCAAATGTATTACCAGGCACCCAAATTGCAATCAAGTGCCTGCAACAGTTGTAAGTGCAAATACCCATCATAAGCCACTTTTTTCAAACCCATTGTAACTAAGAACAGTCATTAAACAAATGGTTTTAAGTCAAGGACTACCTATACTACTCCTATTTTTCCCTCAACAGCCACCCTGTGAGATGGATTGGGCTGAGGAAGAATAACTGGCCCAGTCACCCAGCTGGCTTTCATGCTTAAGACAGCGGTCCCCAAACTTTGCAGCTTGGTGGCCCTGCTGGAGGGGCGGAGGCGGGAAGCAGGCCACCTGAGTGGCAGGCCAGCACACATCCATATGTGTAGCTCAACTTGGCCACAGACCTGTAGTGGGCCATGGCCTGGGGTTGGGAACCACTGGCCTAAAGCATGAAGTTCTAAATAAATATTTTCTCATTCCCATTCTCATAGGCAACCAGGAAACAAGAAAAGGCAACTGTTTCAGCATGCAAGCTGAAGTTCTATCGGTGGTAATAAATAATAAAAAATTTAACAAAATACTAACAAAACAAGTGAGCTCAGAGAAAATATTGGATCTGGGTACATTGAAAAGGGATGAAGAAAACTTGGTCCTATGTGATTGAGTGGGATGAGTAAGCTCTTGGAACCAAAGTACCAATAGTAAATCAGCTAAGGCTGACCAAGCATCCTGCAATCTTGGAGCGATGGCATTCTTTGTACATAACAGGGTGGTGCCAACATTCATGATTAATTTAAAGCCTGAAAACCTGTAAGTGCCAAGCCGGGTGGGTTTTGTGAATCTGGCTGACTTAAACTGTTGTGAAAGTAAGTTGAGCTATGTTGTGATAGTCCCACAAAACTGGCATATATAACACCCAGCTTGGAACCTGCCCTTACATACTATTTTCTATTGGCAATAAATTAAAACTGTGGTACAGCTAAGACCTTGATAACTATCTCTCCATCATAGCATGCAATGCATTCAGTGATATTCTAATACAGAGAAAGAAGCCATTTCAATTCCAGTGTGTGCTTCCGGATTTTACACCCAGCTTAGCAAGACACACATACAATTTCACACAAGGCCTCATCACTGTTCATGGCTCAAAAATGGGGGAGAAACCTTTAGAAACCCTGGAATGTCCAATTGTTCTGAAGGAGGGTTGATTGCTTCTTGCACTTTTCCGCTCTTAAAACAACAACTAGAAATAATTGGTTACCACACAATAGAGTGGTATGAAACTTAATTGCTTTAAAGGAATGGTAAGAATAAACAATATTTAGTCCAAATAACTATAAAGGTTAATGGCTGAGTTCTTAATGGAAATCCCATTGCTTTTATCTGAGCATCCTTAGGTCAGGCCAGATAACTGAGCTGCCTGTGGGATAAGTGAGTTGAGTCACATATTTGCCCTTACCCATGGTAAGAGGTATTTAGTGTATTGCCTTTGTTTAACCAAGCTTGTTTTGCAAAATAGAATTATTGAGCGGGACTACGCCTTTCCCTGGAATGGAACTAGCCCCTAACAATGTCGCAGAACCAGGTAGTTTTCCCTTATGCTGTGTTCAAAAGAAATCTGAAAAGCTAGAGTATATGGAAATACATACCAGCCCTTCTTAAGAAATGAAGGTTGAGGTAATTGTCTATCAACGTTTTATCTCTTGCCAAACCGGCCTTTCATGGAAAACAGCTTGTTGAGTAGGCGGTAACAGTTGTGCGCTCAAAAGAAGAGCTGTGGTGAGCAGTCAGGAAACTTGCTGTTTCTCATGCCTACAATTAATACTTCTTAATCTGATTTCATAAACCCTCACGCAGGGTTTCTACCTAACTGCAGGACTGCAAAGTTTATCAGGATATTTTCTCTCTGAATCATAAATGGATGGTCAAAACTGCGTCTTCAATGACCCTGAAGATGTGAGGACAAGTCTGACACTTACTAGTACTCACTATTACTTTTATAGCCTTCTCTTTCTTCCAAAAAACTCTAAATTGCCTTTTTGGTTTATCTATCCCTATTTTCTCTCACACTCAGGGAGAGAAACACGCACTTCTGATCATCACAACAACTCTGTGTTATTTAGAAATAACTAGAAACCATGGTTATTTAATAAATGTCATGATAGGAGGGGAGTTTTCATTCAGTCTGATACTCTGAATCTCCAGTACAGACATATTTTGAAATTGCTAAGGTTGAGAAACACTGTAATAACCATCACACCATACTGTTGCTCTTGATTATTACAAGATTATTGTAATTGATTATTGGTTATAGATTATTCTGCTTCTTTCACACATTTTCACCTCTTATTTGGGAATTGGGATTTAATAGGACAATAACCAAATGACCAGGAAGATGTCTTCTTTTCCTTTAAGAGAGTCCTTCAGTGGTACACTACTACCACCAGCTGGGCAATTTAAGTAGGAAAGTGAGGCACACACAACCAGGTGATTTATCTTGTAACTTTATTACCTTAGCTACAAAGATGGATGTAAATATCTTACGTGTACATTCTGGAAACTTGAATAATTCGGCATATTCATATGCTACAAGACAGTTTTTCTCATGAAGATATTTAAAGTCCAACAAACACCAGAAAAGTTTAGGGCCTGTCTTTACTCTTCTTTGTATTCCTTCCCCAGTTTGATTAATATCTTTGCCTTGTAGAGCAGGAGTGTCAAACTTGCGGCCTATGGGCTGGATGCGTCACATGCTGGCCACGCCCCTGCCCAGTTTAGTGAGGGGGAGGAGTTCCAATATGTCACGTGATGCTGCTATGATGACACGACTTTGACACTCCTGTTGTAGAGCAATTTAAGGGGCAGGGAAGTAAATAGGGAAAAAATACAAAGTCTAGTTACTAGGTACATAAATCAGTAGATGGATGCCATCTCTTCAACTGAATTATCCTCCTGATACAATTCCAATAGGGCATGGCATACCTATTCAGTTCATTCTGTTCATGAAGTACTATCCTACTGATGGAGAACAAATTGCAATATGGGTAGTCCTCAACTTATGACCAGAATTGGGACCAGAATTGGTATTGCTAAGCAAGGGAGTTGTTAAGTGAGTCACACCCAATTTTATAACCTTTTTTGTCACAGTTGTTAAGTGAATCACTGAAGTTGTTATGTAAATCATGTGATCATTAGTTCACTTATCAGAAGCTGGCTGAGAACATTGCAGTGACAATTGTAACATAACTTTGGGATGCTGAAACTATCATAAATACCTTCCAGTTGCCAACAGCCTGAATTATCATATGTTGGTGAGGTTGCCACAACAGTTGTGAACGTGAGGATCAGTCATAAATTACTTTTTTTCAATGCCATTGTAAGTTTGAATGGTCACAAAAAAAAATAGTTATAAGTCAAAGACTATCTATAAAATATGGAAGGAAATGGCTATGAAATACAAAAACCCTTTCCTTTCAACCAAAACAATTTCTGCCCCCCCCCAAAAAAAAAAAAAAATCAATCAGCTCTCTCTGTACAACTAGGATTAAGGTTTAGCAATGCAACTGCAAATCTAATTCTTTAATGTAATATATTTTGGAAAAAAGCACTGCAATAACACTGAAGATTTAGGTGGCAGCCCTTGTAACCGTTTTGCTAGAAAGCTCAAGTAATCACAAAGTACAAAAGGTATATGCCTTTGTTCACAAAAGGTATTGTTACCATTAAAAGGGCAGTTTAATTATTTTCAGGAAAAAATGAAATTGGCTATTGTAGCAGTAGAAATAATTGGCTACAATACCAGTTAGCTCTGCTGTGTTAATTCCAACTGTTGGCAAGAATGGGAACTATTTTCTGAATTCAAAGCCAAACAAATCAATGCTGAACCCTCACACAATGTAGTATTGTTGTGAAGTTAAAGTGCAACTGCTGTAGACTGTGCATCTTGAATATTCTCAACCCTCGTAGATTTATTTTTAATGGAATGTACTAGTTACTAGAAACACAAGTCTCCTCTAATTTGCTTACTTAGAAGTGTCTACTCCAAATAATCAAAACATTCCTTAAATTTACAAGAACTGGTTAGTGCGATTTCTAGGACTGTAATCGTGGTGAGATTCTTAAAGGCCAGGTCACATCGCCCGACGGATGCAAAACATATGTAAAAAGGATACAGCGGACGAGCAAATTTTCCATCCGTTGTTATCCACTCTCAAAAGTGCCCCAAATTTGCATAAAGAGAGCGGACAACAACGGACGGGGGGAGGACGTATCGCGGATGTAAAACGGATGCTCAACGGAAGCCTAGCGGATGAAAGCGGATGGAAGCGGATGGCATGTCCGCAGGGCTTCCGGGGGAGCAGAGCAAAGCGGACGCGTAACGGAAAGAGCAGATGCAGAGCGGATGAAGCGGATGCAGAGTGGATGCAGAGCGGATGCAGAGTGGATGCGTAGCGGATGCATAGCGGATGACGCGGATGCGTAGCGGAAGCAGAGCGGATGCATAGAGGATGCCTAGTGGATCACTGCGCATGTGGGGAGGATGCATTGCGTCAGCCCCACAGATATAAAAGGAGGCAGCTCGCACAAGGCCAGCATTCAGAGGAAAGACCTGCTGCCAACACATCTTCATCACAGACATCTTTATCCCAGACATCTTCATCATGGGGAAGAAGAGGAAGCCTGTGCCATCTTCTGCCAGCCCTGGCAAGAGGGATAAATCCACCATCCCACACCCTGGTGCTGACTCTGCTGCTGCTGCTGCTGCTGCTTCTTCTGCTGCTGGTGCTGACTCTGCTGGTGCTGGTGCTTCTGCTGGTGCTGCTCCTGGTGCTGGTGCTTCTGCTGGTGCTGACACTGCTGGTGCTTCTGCTGGTGTTGACTCTGCTGGTGCTGCTTCTCCTGCTGCTTCTCCTGCTGCTGCTGTGGTGGACCAGCCCCAAAGCCCTGAAAGCCCTGATGATGAAGGCCCTGCCAGAGGGAGGAAGAGGCAAGGCAAGGAGAAGGAGAAGGGAGAGAGGAAGCAGTACTCCATCACAGAGGAGCATGAGGAGGAGGTGCTGGAGTGGCTGAGGGAGAACGAGTATATGTGGAGGAAGGGCCACAGGCTCTATCAAGACACCAAGCGAAAGCAGGTGGCTTGGAGACAGAAGGCGGAGAGCCTGGGCTACACTTCAGATGTCATCCTCGGGTGGTGGAAGCATATGCACACCTGGTATGGGAAGCTGCACCTGAAGAAGTCTGGCCAGGCCACGGTCAAGCTCACCGACCGGGAGACCTATGTCATGGCAAAGTGCAGCTTCCTGGAGGGTGAGGTCCGCCACCAAGGAGCAGCCCCTCTGTCTACCCTCACTCTCAGGCAGCCCACAGACAGCCAGTCCTCTTCTGGCCAGAAGACAGAGACCGTGTCCAGGAAGGTGTCCACAGAGCGCCCCGCAACAGAAACCCCCCCCCCGACAGCTTCACACCCTGTGCCGGAGGACGTGGAGGATTCTCTCACACACAGAGCAAGAAGTAGCAGCGACCATCAGGGACCAACCCACACCCACCCTCAGCTCCACCTCCACAGAAAGCAGGCACAGAGGCAGACCAGAGTGACAGAGCCACACTGTCCTCCTGGAGATCAGGGACACCATCAACAACAGCGCAGATCTCCTCTCAGCTGGTACACTTCGAAATTCCTTCCTCAAACCGCAAGCCCTTCCTCACTTATGTGACCCAGACCCTCATGGACATGCCCGAGCCCCAGTACCAGGTGATGAAGGAGAGGATCACGGCGCTGCTTCACCACCCTCCAGGCCCAGCTGAATTTGCTCCCACCCAGTCCAGGTCTGCTCCTCCAGCCCAGCCGATGTCACAGCCCTTCCAAGGCTTTCAACAGCCCCTCACCTACCAAGGCTACGGCTACCAGGAGTTCCAGCAGCACAGGCAGCCCTTCCCAGTCCAGGCACAGGTTCCTCGGATGCCACAGGTGCCACCGATGCCACCGATACCACCGATGCCACTGACGCCACAGATGCCACTGATGCCACCAATGTCACCGATGCCGACGCTACAGATGCCACAGATGCCACAGATGCCACTGATACCACAGATGTTTCCTCGTATGCCACAGATGCCTCGCCTCGCCCAGCTGCACACCAGACATCCCCACTACACTCCTCCTTCCTCCACCCCACAGCCAAGCCCGGCCTCAGAACATTGGTCATCGGTCCTGTGCCTGACATCCCAGGTCCTGGATGAAAGGCCTCTCAACCTCACAGGACTCAGCCAGCTTTCTGAGAGCTTCCTGAACACACCATCTCCTGTTGTCCTCTCGGGGCCAGGCACCCCAATGGCACCTCGGACCAGCACTCCAGCCACTGCCACCTCCACAGTCCCTGTCCCCTTTACACTTGAGACCATGGACATGCCTTAGAGTGACTGAGAACATTGCCAGAGACTGAGTTGTTACCGGTTGACTTTATCATTGCTTGGGACACTTTTCTTGGTTCCTTTTGCTTTTTAAAGTCCTACACTTTACTGTTATTAAAGCCCATGTCACACTGCACCAACGGATGGAAAGAGGATGTAAAACGGAGAGAAACACTTGCCATCCGTTGGTTAACGCGATTCATCCATTCTGTACTCACTGCCTCCATTTTTCATCCTCTCCATCCGTCCAGCATCCGTCTACTGAGGTTCCATCCACTCAAAAAGTTTTGAGCTGCTCAAAATTCTACATCCATCGTCATCCGTTACGCATCCGCTATATCCACTAGGCATCCGCTGCGCATCCGCGCAACTCAAATCCGCTCCAGCGGAAAACGGACACAGGGAGGAAGCGAAATGGACATGAAATGGATGCGCAGCGTTAGTAGCACGGACGGAGAAAGGATGAAAGCGGATGCAGTTCGCATACAAAGCATTAAAATGGAAAAAACGTTTCAAGAGGGGACCTATCTTGGATATTAAGGATGTCTGCAGGATGCCCAGAGGATGCAAAAGGACTTTTAGCGGAAAACCTATATTTTCTATAAAAAGGGGGAGGAACTCACCTGGATCTCACTTTCAGTCCAGCAACCCTGCTGTGCAGACCTCTACAGCCTTCATCTGGCTCTTGCTCTTCCACAGCATCCAGTCATCTCCACCATGGATAATTACACACTCCTTTTGGTAGCCACCATCGTTCTGCAACAGTGCGAAGCCATCTACAGGCTCTTCTCAACTGTTCAACATGAAGAAAAGGAGGTGGCCAAGAAGTGTCTGGGTCCGAAGATGGATCGGGAGAAGAGCAGAGTATGGACTGTACAACAAGCTGATGGTGGAGCTGAGGAACGAAGACCCTTGTGCATTCCAGAACTTCATGAGGATGCCTCCAGCCATGTTTGATGAAGTTGTGGAGTGGCTGAGACCCAGGTTGACCAAGGCAAACACCAGCTTCCGGCCCAGCCTGGACCCTGGGCTCAAGGGGGCACTGACTCTGCGCCACCTGGCCTCAGGGACCATGTACAGGAGCAGGCAGTACGCCTGGAGGGGGCCACACAACACCATCAGCATTGTGGTCAGAGAAGTGGTGCAGGCCATCATCGAAGAATACCTGGAGGAGCTCCTCCAGTGCCCCTCCAATGTAGAAGGATGGAAGAAAGTTGCAGAGCAGTGGTATCAGAGGTGGAATTTCCCCCACACCGTTGGAACCATAGATGGGAAGCACGTGGCCTCCAGTCAAGTCAGCACAACCTCCTGAAACACTGCCCATCCCACAGCTATTACCCATTCCAAAGGTATCCCTGCACATCCCACTGCTATCTTAACCCATCCCACAAGCATGCAAAGGCTTAAACCATTTCTAAAAGTTTCTACCAAGACTTTATTTACAAAAATAAATGAAGCAAGTGTGTGAAGCAAAGATAATCTTTATTAATAACAAGCTGTAAAAGAAAAATGACCCAAGTCAAGTGTCCAAAGCAAAAGTAAAGTCAACAGGTAGCCACCCAGTCTCTGGCACTCTTCTCAGTCAGTCTGAGGCATTTCCATCGTCTCAGGGGTGAAGGGTCCAGGTGCTGTGGAGGTGGCTGCTGCTGGAGTGCTGGTCTGAGGCATCATTGGGGTGCCTGGCCCCGAGAAGACAACAGGGGATGGTGTGTGGAGGAAGCTCTCAGAGAGCTGGCTCAGCCCCGTGATGTTGAGAGCCCCTTCCTCCATGACATGGGGTGTCAGCCCCAATACCAATGACAGATGTTCTGAGGCCGGGCTTGGCTGTGGGGTGGAGGAAGGAGCAGTGTAGTGGGGATGTCTGGTCTGCAGCTGAGCGAGGTGAGGCATCGGTGGCATCGGTGGCGTGGGTGGCATCTGTGGTGTGGGTGGCATCGGTGGTGTGGGTGGCATTGGGGGCGTGGGTGGCATTGGGGGTGTGGGTGGCTTCAGTGACATCAGTGGCACCAGTGGCGTACAATGTATCTGTGCCTGGACTTGGAAGGGCTGCCTGTGCTGCTGGACCTCCTGGTAGCCATAGTCTTGGTAGGTGAGGGCCTGTGGAAAGCCTTGGAAGGGCAGTGACATCACCTGGGGTGGAGGAGCAGGCTTGGACTGGATGGGAGCAGGTTCAGCTTGGTCTGGAGGGTTGTGAAGAAGATCAGTGATCCTGTCCTTTACCACCTGGTACTGTGGTTCCGACATGTTCATGAGGGTCTGGTTGACGTAGGTGTGGAAGGGCTTGCGGTTGGAGGATGGGGCGTCGGTGTGTACCAGCTGAGAGAGGAGATCTACGCTGCTTCTGATGGTGTCTCTTATCTCCAGCAGGACAGTGTGGCTCTGCCCCTCCTGTCTGGCTTTCTGCCTTTCTGTGGAGGTGGAGCTGGGGGTGGATGCGGGTTGGCCTGTGGTGTAAGTGCCCTCTCCTTTTTCCCACTGTGTCAGGGGGTCCTCCACGCACCCCACCATGGGTATAAACAGCTGTCGGGGGGTTCTCCATCGTGGGACGCTCCACAGACACCTGCCTGGACACAGGAGCTGACTCTGCCAGAAGAGGACTGGCTCTCAGCAGGCTTCCTGAGAGAGAAAGTTGTAAGAGGTTTGTGAGAGAGAGGGTTGTGAGAGAGGGTTGCTCCTCGGTGGTGGATCTCACCCTCCAGGAAGCTGCACTTGGCCATCACATAGGTCTCTCTGTCCGTCAGTTTGACCGTGGCCTGGCCAGATTTCTTGAGGTGCAGCTTCCCGTACCAGGTGTGCATGTGCTTCCACCAGCCGAGGACCACCTCCGAAGTATAGCCCAGGCTCTCCGCCTTCTCTCTCCAAGCAGCCTGCTTCCTTTTGGTGTCTCGATAGAGCCTGGGTCCCTTCCGCCAAAGATATTCATTCTCCCTCAGCCATTCCAGCACCTCCTCCTCATGTTCCTCTTCTATGGTGTATTGCCTCCTCTCCCGTTCACGCGTCTGCCTCTTCCTCCCTCTGGCAGGGCCATATGGGCCCTCATCAGAGGGGCTTTGAGGTTGTAGGGGCTGCTCTTCCACACCACCACCACCAGCAGCAGCAGCAGCAGCAAGAACAACAGTAGCAGCAAAAGCAGGACCAGCAGGACCAGCAGCACCAGCAGGACCAGGAACACCAGCAGCACCAGGAGCACCAGGAGCACCAGCAGGACCAGGAGCAGCGCCAGCAGAGTAAGCACCAGCAGGACCAGCAGGACCAGGAGCAGCGCCAGCAGAGTAAGCCCCAGCAGAAACCCCAGCACCAGGAGCAGCGCCAGCAGAGTAAGCCCCAGCAGAAGCCCCAGCCCCAGGAGCAGCACCAGCAGAGTAAGCACCAGCAGAAGTACCAGCACCAGGAGCAGTGCCAGCAGAGTAAGCACCAGCAGAAGCACCACCACCAGAAGCAGCATCAGCAGAATAAGCACCAAGAGCAGCACCAGCAGAAGCTCCAGCACCAGAAGAGTGAGCCCGAGCAGCAGAAGCCCCAGCAGAAGCAGAGTCAGGGCCAGGGGGTGGGATGGTGGCCCTGTCCCTCTTGCCAGGGCTGGCAGCAGATGGCAGAGGCTTTCTCTTCTTCCCCATGGTTGTTGGGTTGTTGGCTGGCTGGCTGGCTGGCTGGCTGGAGCTGTGTCTGGCAGCAGATCTTTCCTCTGAATGGTGACCTGCCTGCGAGCTGCTTCCCTTTATATCCACAGGGCTGATGCAATGCATCCTCCCCGCATGCACAATGAACGCTGTGCATCCGCTAGGCTTCCGCTAGGCTTCCGCTCTGCATCCGCTTCATTCGCTCTGCATCCGCTCTGCATCCGCTCTTTCCATTGTGCGTCCGCTTCGCTGTGCTCTCCTGGAATCCCATCCGCTTCCATCCGCTAGGCTTCCGTGGAGCATCCGCTTTCCATCCTGGCTATGTCCTGCCCCTGTCCGTTCCTTTCCATTGTTGTCTGCTCTGCTTATGCAAATTTGGGGCACTTTTGAGAGCGGATAACAATGGATGGAACATTTTCTTGTCCGCTGTGTCCTTTTTACAAACGTTTTGCATCCGTCGGCCAGTGTGACAGGGCCTTAATAAAAGTTTTCTTTGCTTCACACACTTGGTTCATTTCTTTTACCTAATAAAGTCTTGGTGGAAACTTTTAGAAAATGGTGAAGCCTTTGCATGCTTATGGGATGGGCAGGGATACCTGTGGGATGGGTAGTAGCTGTGGGATAGATAAGCCTCCAGTGCAAGCATAGTGGGACTGTATGGTCCACCCTCCCAGGTGCCACACCTATGGCCCTTTATTATCAATAACAATTTAATCATTGATCCACACATTTCCACATAAACACAACTCTTTATTAAATGCCCTGTTCATTGTAGGGCCACTCAACATCCATGGCAAAATCTCATCAGTGTGATGAGACAGGCTGAAGAAGCATCCATTAAGCATCTACCATCCTGTCTTGCCACTCCACTGCTCCAGCTGGGGAGTTGCACCAGTGTTTCAGGAGATTGCGCTGCATCTTCCCTTCACGTGAAGTTCTGTTGGGGCCTGGTACATCCACAGTGTCGATCAGGTTTCACCCTTGCCTCCATTCACCAGGCTCCATGTCCCCATTCCCTTGTTGGAGGTCCACGAGCCTGTTCTGCAGCACTGGGTAGCGGGTGCACATGAGATTGTGCAGGATGCAGCAAGCTTCCACAATGCTCCTCACGGTCCGTGGATGATGCTGCATGGTGGTGAGAAGTACTTGGAACCTGTTGGCCAGGATGCCAAAGGCATTCTCCACTACCCGTCTTGCCATGAACAGCCTGTAGTTGAAGATCCTCTCTTCACGGGTGAGGAGTCTGGAACTGTAGGTCTTCATGAGGTAGGTTCTGAGGGAGAAGGTGTCATCCCCCACGATGAAGTAGGGCACATCTTGCGTGTCGTTGGGCAGGGGGTCTGGATCTGGGAAGCCCATGATGAGGTTGCGTTCCAGCCCCTCCTTGAGGTCACTGGCATTGTATATCTGGGCATCTGAAGCTGACCCGTTGCCTGAAGCATCGATGTACATGAACTTGTAGTCAGCATCGACCATGGCGAAGAGGATGATGCTGAAGAAGCCCTTGTTGTTGAAATAAGTGGACCCTGACTTGACTGGAGGCCACGTGCTTCCCATCTATGGCTCCAACGGTGTGGGGGAAGTTCCATCTGATACCACTGTTCTGCGAGTTTCCTCCAGCCTTGTTCAGTGGTGGGACACTGGAGGAGCTCCTCCATATATTCTTCGATGATGGCCTGCACCACTTCTCTGACCACAATGCTGATGGTGTTGTGTGGCACCCTCCAGGCGTACTGCATGTTTCTGTACGTGATCCCGGAGGCCAGGTGGCACAGAGTCAGTGCCACCTTAAGACCAGGGTCAAGGCTGGGATGGAAGTTGGTGTTTGCCTTGGTCAACCTGGGTCTCAGACGCTCCACAATTTCATCAAACATGGCTGGCGGCATCCTCATGAAGTTCTGGAATGCACGAGTGTCTTTGTTCCTCAGCTCCACCATCAGCTTGTCATAGAGTCCAAACTCCGCTCTTCTCCCGCTCCATCGTTGGACCCAGACACTTCTTGGCCGCCTCCTTTCTTCCCGTAGAAAAGGTGAAAGAGCCTGAAGAGGGCTTGGTTCTGGTGTTGAATGATGGCGGCTACCAAAAGGAGCTTGTGATGATCCATGGTGGAGAAGAATGGATGCTGTGGAAGAGCAAGAGCAAGGCTGAAGAGGTCTGCACACCAGGGCTGCTGGACTGAAAGTGAGATCCAGGTGATTTCCTCCCCCTTTTTATAGGAAATGTGGGTTTTCCGCTAGGTGTCCTTCTGCATACTCCAGACATCCTCCAGACATCCTAAATATCCGAGATACGTCCCCTATACGAACGTTTTTTCCATTTTAATACTTTATATCCGAGCTGCATCCACTTTCATCCTTTCTCCGTCCGTGCTACTAACTCTATGTGTCCGTTCCCCGTCCATTTCGCTTCCTCCCTGTGTCCGTTTTCCGCTGGAGCGGATGTGAGTTGCACGGATGCACAGCGGATGCCTAGCGGATATAGTGGATGCATTACGGATGACGACGGACGTATAACAGATGTTCCCCGTATGCGTAACAGATGTATAACGGATGCGTTGGATACTTCATCCGCTCAAAAAGTTTTGTGCAGCTCAAAACTTTTTGAATGGGTGAAATCTCAGTAGACGGATGCTGGATGGATACAGAGTATGAAAAAAGTATGCAGTGAGTACACAATGGATGCATTGCGTTTTCCAATGGATGGCAAGCTTTTTTTAACGTTTTACATCCTCTTTGCATCCGTTGGTGCAGTGTGACAGGGGCTTAAGGGAATGAGGTCTGAAAGATGGTCTCTCAGAGGATAAGCAGGAATACTGGAGGACAGAACATAGATGAAGAACTTGGAAGTATAACTTCCAGCATCCTTCACCATCACCCATGAAGGTGTTGGGAGGTGAAGGTTTACATTTGGATGGCACTTGCTTTTTCACCCCTGAGAGCAGCAAACTATTGGATGACTAGGCCTGAAATGAGAGAAAGGATCAGATCTCATTGATAGGAGAAGGTAAGTCTGTAAGAGGCCATGGTCTAGGGCAGGGGTGTCAAACTCAATTTCATTGAAGGACGCATCAGGGGCGTATTTGACCTTTGGGAGTGGCCAGAGTGGGCATGGCCAGCTTAACATCATTTGTGTCTGGGCGCCTGTGGTGGCCCAAATGCTCTGCCAGTGAAAAGAGGCTCCTGGGCTGTTTTCAGCTGCAACAGCCACCTGCAGCCCTCTGCCAGCAAAAACGAAGGTGGGCGGGAGGGGCTCCGCGTGGCCTCCCCAGTTCTATTTTAACTGGCAGAGGGTTGCAGGAGGCCGTCAAAGCTGAAAACGGAACTCATGAGGGCTCCATTTTCGCTAGTCAAGGCACTGATCCTTCACGGTTTCCAGGGGCCAGATCTTAGCACCCTGCAGGCCGGATCCAACCCCTGGGCCCTGAATTTGACACCCCTGGCCTAGGGAAAGCCTGCTGAGATGCTGGAGTTCAGAAGAAACCTGTAGAGATCTTTGTCTTTATCATTTCACTGGATACTTTTAAACAAACCAGTGACTTTTGGCTTTTGTAAAGAAGTTTTAGCCTGATACATTTTGAGAAATAAAGATGGTGCTCGAGGCCTGGCGGCAAAACAGATTTCTTTCTGTCAGTGTGTGGGGTGCATGTTTAACTTAACATAAAAAGTGAAGTGGAGAAGGCCCTAATGGCTATCGACACATATGAACAGAATATTCAGTGTTGGAAAATGCTGCAGAGTGGTCTGCCATATCCAGAGATTACAAAACTGATAGACAAATTAAAGCAGGAATGGGGAAAATTAAGGTATTATACTTTCGATAGTGCTGCAGATTTTTGAAGGTGTTATAAGGAAGTCCGCTAGTGGGGAACCAAATGCACTGCAATCTCCATAATGTTGTAACATCATGTTACCTAGTTTGGGTAATGAAATGTCTGGAAGAAAACAACCAAGCTCAGAGAGCATCAAGGATCCCTCATGTCAACCCTGAGCTGTAAATATGCTCCTTTATTGATATAGGATGCAGTTCTGTGGCTCAATAAAAAAATAATATTTGTAACAAACTTGGTAATTGATTCAAGATTTAGCAGAAGAGTGATTGAATGTACAACAAGGCTGATAGGTGTGGATAATTTAAAGCCTCCTTGATCTGAGCAGATTGGAAAAGGTGCTATCAGATTTTGGGTAACCTGAAGCTATTTGATTACCCTTGTGTCACAATTTGCAGAGTGCTTATAGATTTATTTATGTAAGCTCTTTGCACGGCCACCACTCACAAATGCCTCTCTGGTGGATGAATGAAAGATTAAAAAAAACAATTCAAGCTAACCAAAAAAGACAAACCACAATCACACAGCATAAATCAAGGCTCAGGATAGAATACAGCAAGTTCAGAATTCTAAACTGCTAATATCCCAATCCAGCGCTCGTGGGGAAAGCCAAGCCATTATGGAAAGCCAATAGCATGAGGGCCATTCAGATTTGAGTGGAGCAATTGTGATGGCAGAGTTTGCTGTTTCAAAGGGCAGGTAATATGACATGCCTCCTGCATCCCAATCGTTGGCTCTGATTCATAAGAAGACCTGAAGCATTTCTATTCTGTTGAATCCTGTAGGAGAGGCAAGCATAATAGGAGATCAGTAGTAGGCCTGCGAATAATACTGTGCCATCAAAGGCTTTATAGGTGATAAGCAGTCAAATGAATTGTGCTCAGAAGCTGATAGGAAGCCAATGTAACTCCTGAAGTAGTAGTAGAAATAGCAATAGCACTTAAGCCTTATATACCGCTTTATAGTGCTTTACAGCCATCTCAAAGTGGTTTACAGAGTCAGCATATTTTCCCCAACAATCTGGGTCCTCATTTTACCCACCTCAGAAGGATGGAAGGCTGAATCAACCTTAAGCCTGGTGGGATTCGATCTGCCAAATTGCACTACAAATAGCTTGTAGTACAGCATTCTACCACTGCGTCACCGAGGCTCAATATGACTAACCATAGCACTGCATTTGGACCAACTGGAACACTGTATGGTCTTCAAGGGCAGCACCATGTAGAGCACTTTGTAATTGTCCAGGCAGTAAGTGATGGTGAAGCAGAGCCTCCCAATCCAGGAATTAGTGCATCTGGTGCATTCGATGGCATTGCAGAAAGGACCTCTTGGCCGTGGCTGCCAACAGTTCAAGTAGGCACTGTGTGTCCAAGAAGATATCAAATTGTGTTCTGCCAGTTCAAAACCAGTTCTGCCTGGGGAAGTGTGACCCAATCCAAAAGCAAAAACAGAATGAATGGGGACAGTGATGTTGCTATCATAGCTGTTTTTTTATGTCAGCCAAATAATAAAGCTCTTAGTTTTATTCCTTCAGTCTGTTTTATATGTAGTTATTTATCAAACTGATATAGCCATCCATCTTATGAATGTAACTCATGGTGGCATAGAATAAAAATAGAGCAATTAAAAATAAAACTTAAAAAATCATTAAACAATTAAAATTGTTTAATTGTTTAAACTAAAACAACAGACGAGTGCCTTCAGTTCATGCAATACAGGTAGTTCTTGCTTAACAACCACAATCCGGACTGACAATTCCATTGCAAAGCAACATGATTATTAAGTGAAACATCATAGGACTATGATGGATTTCCATGTTGTCGGCCATTTGTAAAATTCTTTCTCAGCACTGTCATAACTTCAAATAGTCTCTAAACAGGGCAGTTGTTGAGCAAGGACTGCCTGTATAGCCATTTCAGAGGCTCCCTATTTAGAGGGGCTCCTCAAACTTGCTGTCAGCCTTTCCAGGTAGTTAAGATTTGAAACACAGATAAGCTAAATCAGTTTTATTGTGAGACTTCATTAACAGAATCTTATGCAACTCTCCTTTTATTGCCTGATAAGCTCGTCCTATCAGCCCTGATGGGACAGGGAGAAGTAATCCCTCCAATAACCCAGCCTCATGCTATCTAGGACTTTTCAGGGTTAAAACCAACACACTGAATCTGGAAGTAAACTGGCAACTAGTGCAACTCACAGAACAGAGGTTTAACATGCATAGTTTTAGGAGCATACATAACTGCCCACTCCAGATTTTGCACCAGTTGAAGCTTTTGGACACTCTTCAAGGAGAGCCCCATCCAAGTCCATTTGGGAGGTGACCACAGCATGAGTAACTGAGAGTACAGCCAGAAATGAGATCCAGAAATGGGTGCAACTGATAGTACATTATAAAGTTGAGCTAAGACCCTCCTAGCCACAACAGCCACCTATTTTCAAGCAGGAGTCATGAATCCAGAAGGACCCCTCCAGACTGCAAACACGTAAAACATAGCAACGAGGATTATAGCAATATAATTTCACTGGTTTTACTCCCCTAGCCTATCAATGGAGAGATTGGATCATCAAGGTCATAGTTATTCAGTTCTGAAACTGAACTGGAGAAGCTTCTTGGGTGAGAAGCAAAATGTTTTTCAAGGAAAAAAAAAAGTAAGTCCAGTTGCTTTTTGAAAAGCACCTTTGTACTCCCCTAGCTATTCACAGTGATGCAAGAATACCCAGCTATGCATAATCTATCATTGCATGTTTTGAATTTGCTTACTGTATTTCAAAATCATTCAAAGGGGGAGATGTTTGTGTGGAAGGTTCAACAGGAGAAAATGTGAATATTTTTTTCTGCTCAAGAGTATTTCCCTCGATAAAATTATTATGAGGGATTAAGCAGGCTCTTCCTGCCACTTCACACTTCTGTGTTGCTTTGAAAAGAAAGCAAATGAAAGCTGAGTCTGGGATATCAACAAAGAATTGTGTGAATCTGGTTTGACATACTGAGATTCGTTCATTCTATCATGTGCTTTGGTACCCGGGGAGGAAGGGAAGTTTTATCAGTGTAATTTAATGGCATTCAACCCCAGTTCTAAAGATGCCTCAACAGTTCTCCCTAAAAAGCATTACCATTTATATTGTCAAAATATAAATTTTATCAAGGAATACAGTGCCAGTATAGAGCCAAAAGAAAAAGGCAAAAATGATATGAGGCTTTATTTCAGAAGTAACCGAAATTAAATTTCTGTGTTGAGAAAAGAATCATTAAAATTGTGAGATACAGAAACCAAGCATTATCTATTTTCCTGTTGCTAGAGGACCAAAAATTTAAACTTTGCTTCCATCTAGTGGGAATTCTCTGTGCAGGATCTGTCTCCAAACTTTTGAGACTACTCCAAGAGTCAAGTTATATTGGTAAATTTGGAAAATAATTTCTGATTTTAAAATGTATGATTTTCAAGACTTCATGTTATTCTTACAGTTCTATCACAGCATAGCAAAAGAGTTGTTTTCCCAATAACCTGCCATTTTCCCTTTGACTAAATGCCAGAATGTAGATTAAAGGTATTCCTATCCAGTTGTGTCCAAATCTAGGGGGATGTAATCTCTATTTCTTGACTGAGAAATAGAGCCAGCATTATCCAAAGACATTTTCTGTAGTCATATAGCCAGTATGGCTATGTGCCAAAGGTGCACGGAACTCAGTTACCATCACACCTCTTCAACAAGCCATTACGCCATCAATGTCATCACCATCATTGAGCCATTGCACCCCTTCAACAACAATATACAAATCCTGAACTATCCCAAGTGTTTTTTCTCTTTTGATTTAAACAGCAAGAGGCTCCTGTCCCAATTCGTGCTTCCAAAGCAACACACAAACTCCATGGCACAGTCTCTCGTCAAGATCTGAGTTATCTTCTCAGCCATGTTCCCTTTGATGGTGAGCGAATGGAAATGGTCAAAATCATTCCGGCCCAACTTCCTCAGGCGCCGAGCAGCCGCACGGTAGCATTTCCACGGCTGGGGTTCAAGAAGTAAATACGTACATTTAGTCGCAAGGAAAGATAAGAATTTCATCAGACCACTGTCCCCGTGATTCAGATGGATCCACATAGTTATAGACATGCAGAAGCAAATATCAAACCAACAGCGGCCAAACTTGTTCAAGTAGGAAGTCAGCAGAGTCTCTCTTGCACTGGGGTCCATGATGTTGAGAGTGGTGTAGGAAATGGAACCAGGGAAAGGGCTGCATTGCTTGGCTCTCTCAATCAGGTCTGCATCAATGTCACAGCAGAGGAGGCAGAAATCCATTCCATCCACAGAATGTTCCAGATTGGTATAGCTAAAGCCAAAGAGGTGCCTGTAGAGTGCAACACTGAGTTCCTAAAGAGAGGAAAGAGCAATTTCTCAACTTTTGCTCCAACATTTTCCTAGTTACCCACCCCTAAGAGGTAAATGTTCCCCTAGCACATACATGCTGGTCAATTCCAGCTCTAGGGGGCAGTGCTCATCTCCGTTTCTAAGCTGAAGAGCCAGTGCTGTCCAAAGACGTCTCCGTGGTCATGTGGCTGGCATGACTAAACACCAAAGGTGCACGGAACACTGTTACCTTCCCACCAAAGTGGTCCCTATTTTTCTACTTGCATTTTTTTACATGTTTTCAAACTGCTAGGTTCAGTGGTGGGATTCACATTTTTTTACAATCGGTTCTGTGGCCGTGGCTTGGTGGGCATGGCAGGGGAAGGATATTGTAAACTTTCCAGTCAGAGGTGGTATTTGCCGCTTCTCCAAACTACTCAAAATTTCCACTACTGGTTCTCCAGAACTGGTCAGAACCTGCTGAATCCCACCTCTGGCTAGGCTAGCAGAAGCTGGGACAAGTAACGGGAACTCACTCCGTTACGCGGTGCAAGGGATTCGAACTGCCAAACTGCTGACCTTTCTGATCAACAAGTTCAGCGTCTTAGTCACTCAGCCTGTAATTACCCCTCTATAATCCTAAACAAAGCTCAGTCAAAGCATAGTTCATGGCACCAGCAACTCAGATTCAACAGGACACTGGCTGAGTCCATCCAGGCTAACTGGCTAACCCCGTAAAGCAGTGGTCCCCAACCTTTTTTGTACCAGGGACCAGTTTCACACAGAAACACTTTTTCAAGGACCGGCAAAATCAATTATTCCCCAATAGTAAAGGGCTTCTTTACTATTTCTTTACTAAAAACATATTTGTATATATATATTAATCATGATTATTCATTCTTTGTGGACCGGTACAAAATGATCCACGGACCGGTACTGGTCCGGGCCCCGGTGGTTGGGGAACCCTGCCGTAAAGGAAATCCGACTGTTTATATAAGCATCTGTCTATATAAGTCAAAATCAGACTGTCTATATAAGCATCCTATTTCTTAAGGTTTTTATTTTTTAAGTGAGCCACCTATGGACTTATAAATGTGGCTGAACTATAATGTCAAACCACCCCTCGTCTTTGCCAATTATTGCTGGGGAATTGATGAGCCGGCCCAACACATTTGGAACATACCAGAATGGGGGAAAACCCGATCTACGAAAAATACTTTAAAATTTCTTCGAATATAGATGGCCTAGATATATCAGATAGACTTTGCAAGTTGGGTTCGCTGGACTCCGAGAGACTGATGCCGAGATCAACAATGACCGGAGTAATATGAAAATAATTGGATCACGTCCTCAAGAGCGGAATGCCCATTTGCAAGCGAGAAGAAGCCAACGGAGAAACAGCTGCACTATATGCAAAGATGCCGAGACCTCCCCTCCCGCTCCTTCTCGTTCTTACCCCCGAATTGCATCCAACATCCAGACCCAAAAGGGGACCCGCACGCGGCCTTGGGAACAGCTCACTCAAAAGAGTCGCAGGTAAGAGGGAGACGCGTCCCTCGGGCGGATGGAAGCAGGAATAGTTGGGGAAATTTCCGTACGGAGCCGCCCCGCCTGGCAAAACCGGGGGCTCGGCGTCTGCGAGAACCTTGCAGCGCGCGCTCATGGGCGCCGCCATGTTAGAGGCCGGTTGGCTTTCGTTCCGACTAGGAACGGAGCAGCAGCAGGAGAGGTTCCGGGGGTGTTTCAACAGACGCAGGTTTTTTTTGCAGCTGGGGCTGCAAAAAAAAAAAAAAAAA
>BLBF01000021.1:6636384-6658111 GCA_015471245.1 Laticauda colubrina | reverse complement strand
CCAAAGGTATCCCTGCCCACCCCACTGCTATCTTAACCCATCCCACAAGCATGCAAAGGCTAAACCATTTCTAAAAGTTTCCACCAAGACTTTATTTATAAAAATAAATGAGGCAAGTGTGTGAAGCAAAGTTAATCTTTATTAATAACAAGCTGTAAAAGAAAAATGACCCAAATCAAGTGTCCAAAGCAAAAGTAAAGTCAACAGGTAGCCACCCAGTCTCTGGCACTCTTCTCAGTCAGTCTGAGGCATTTCCATCGTCTCAGGGGTGAAGGGTCCAGGTGCTGTGGAGGTGGCTGCTGCTGGAGTGCTGGTCTGAAGCGCCACTGGGGTGCCTGGCCCAAGAGGACAACAGGGGACGGTGTGTTGAGGAAGCTCTCAGAGAGCTGGCTCAGTCCTGTGATGTTGAGAGCTCCTTCCTCCAGGACATGGGGTGTCAGCCCCAGTACCGATGACAGATATACTGAGGCCGGGCTTGGCTGTAGGGTGAAGGAAGGAGCAGTGTACTGGGGCTGTCTGGTCTGCAGCTGTGTGAGGACTGGTGTGGGTGGCATCAGTAACATGGGTAGCATCAGTGGCGTCGGTGGCATCAGTGGTGTGGATGGCATCGGTGGCATCAATGGAACCGGTGGCAACGGTGTCGTCCAATGAACCTGTTCCTGGACTGGGAAGGGCTGCTGCCTGTGCTGCTGGACATCCTGGTAGCCGTACCCTGGTAGGTGAAGGCCTGTGGAAAACCTTGGAATGGGAGGGACATCACCTGGGGTGGAGGAGCAGACCTGGACTGGGTGGGAGCAGGTTCATCTGGATCTGGAGGGTTGTGAAGAAGATCGGTGATCCTGTCCTTCACCACCTGGTACTGGGGTTCCGCCATGTCTGTGAGGGTCTGGTTGACATAGGTGAAGAAGGGCTTGCGGTTGGAGGATGAGGAGTCGGTGTGTACCAGCTGAGAGAAGATATCTATGCTGCTCCTGATGGTGTCTCTTATCTCCAGCAGGACAGTGTGGCTCTGCCCCTCCTGTCTGGCTCTCTGCCTTTCTGTGGAGGTGGAGCTGGGGGTGGATGCGGGTTGGACTGTGGTGGAAGTGCCATCTCCTTTCTCCCACTGCACCAGGGAGTTTTCCACGCGCTCCGCCACAGTTAGAACAGCTGTCGGCGGGTTCTCCGCCATGACACGCTCCACAGACACCTGCCTGGAGACAGGAGCTGACTCTCGGCCGGAAGAGGACTGGCTCTTAGCAGGCTGCCTGAGAGAGAGGGTTGTGAGAGGGGCTGCTCCTCGGTGGCAGATCTCACCCTCCAGGAAGCTGCACTTGTAGGTCTCTCTATCTGTCATCTTGACCGTGGCCTGGCCAGGTTTCTTGAGGTGCAACTTCCCGTACCAGGTGTGCATGTGCTTCCACCAGCCGAGGAGCACCTCCGAAGTGTAGCCCAGGCTCTCCGTCTTCTCTCTCCAAGCAGCCTGCTTCCTTTTGGTGTCCCTGTAGAGCCTGTGTCCCTTCCGCCATAGATACTCATTCTCTCTCAGCCACTCCAGCACCTCATCCTCATGTTCCTCCTCGATGGAGTATTGCCTCCTCTCCCGTTCTTGCATATGCCTCTTCCTCCCTTTGGCAGGACCACATGGGCCCTCATCAGAGGGGCTTCCAGGTTGTAGGGGCTGCTCCTCCACACCACCAGCAGCAGAAGCACCAGCAGGACTAGCAGCAGCAGCAGCAGCACCAGCAGCATCTGGATCAGCAGCAGCAGAGTAAGCACCAGCAGTGCCAGCGGCACCAGCAGCACCAGGATCAGCACCAGCAGCACCAGCAGCACCAGGATCAGCAGCAGCAGAGTAAGCACCAACAGCGCCAGCAGCACCAGCAGGACCAGCAGGACCAGGAGCACGAGCAGGACCAGGAGCACGAGCAGGACCAGGAGCACAAGCAGGACCAGCAGGATGAGGAGCAGCTTCAGCAGAGTAAGCACCAGCAGAAGCAACACCGCCAGGAGCATCATCATCAGAGTAAGCACCAGCAGAAGCACCACCGCCAGAAGCAGCATCAGCAGAGTAAGCATGAGCAGAAGCACCACTGCCATAAGCAGCACCACAGCTCCTCCAGAAGCAGAAGCAACAGAAGCCCCAGCCCCAGAAGAGCGAGCCCGTGCTACAGAAGCCCCAACAGAAGCAAAGTGAGGGCCAGGGGGTGGGAGGGTGGCCCTGTCCCTCTTGCCAGGGCTGGCAGCAGATGGCAGAGGCTTTCTCTTCTTCCCCATGGTTGTGGGGTTGCTGGCTGGCAGGCAGGCAGCAAGGCTGGCAGGCAGGCTGGCAAGGCAGTCAATGTGTCTGGCAGCAGGTCTTTCCTCTGAATGGTGACCTGCTTGGGAGCTGTTTCCCTTTATATCCACGGGGCTGATGCAATGCATCCTCCCCACATGCGCAGTGAACGCTAGGCTTCCGCTAGGCTTCTGCTAGGCTTCCGCTCTGCATCCGCTTCATCCACTAGGCTTCCGCTGTACATCTGCTTCATCCACTCAGCGTCCGCTTTGAATCCACTGTATCCGTTCCGTGTCCACTTTGGTGCAGTCCCCCAGAAGCCTTGTGGATGTGCCATCTGCTCCCATCCGCTTCCATCTGCTAGGCTTCCGTGGAGCATCCGCTTTCCATCCGCCTTGCATCCTCCCCCCGTCCGTTCCTTTCCATGTTGTCTGCTCTGGTTATGCAAATTTTTGCCCCTTTTGAGAGCGGAAAAAAACGGGTGGAACATTTTTCTCATCCGCTGTGTCCTTTTTACAAACGTTTTGCATCCCTCGGCCAGTGTGACAGGGCCTTAAGGGCCTGTCACATAGGCCGATGGATGTAAAACGTATGTAAAAAGCTCACAGCAGACGAGAAAATGTTCCATCCATTGTTATCCGCACTCAAAAGTGCCCCAAATTTGCATAAGCAGAGCGGACAACAACGGAAAGGAACGGATGTGGGGAGGATGTAGTGGGGATGTAAAGCGGATGCTCCATGGAAGCCTAGCAGATGGAAGTGGATGGAAGCGGATGGCACATCCGCAGGGCTTCCGGGGGAGAACACCGAAGTGGACGCGCAGCAGAAGGAGCGGATGCGTAGCGGATGCCTAGTGGATGACGCGGATGCATCACGGACGCCTAGAGGATGCATAGCGGATGCCTAGCGGATGCAAAGCATTCACTGCGCATGTGGGGAGGATGCATTGCGTCAGCCCCGCAAATATAAAAGGATGCTGCTCACAAGCAGGTCACCATTCAGAGGAAAGACCTGCTGCCAGACACAGCTCCAGCCAACAACCATGGGGAAGAAGAGGAAGCCTGTGCCATCTGCTGCCAGCCCTGGCAAGAAGAACAGGGCCACCATCCCACCCCCTGGCCCTGACTCTGCTTCTGCTGGGGCTGCTCCTGGTGCTAGTGCTTCTGCTGATGCTTACTCTGCTGGCGCTGCTCCTGGTGCTGGTGCTTCTGCTGGTACTTACTCTGCTGGTGCTGCTCCTGGTCCTGCTGGTGCTGCTGGTCCTGCTGGTGCTGCTGGTGCTGCTGGTGCTCCTGGTCCTGCTGGTGCTGCTGTTGCTGCTGGTGCTTACTCTGCTGGTGCTGCTCCTGGTCCTGCTGGTGCTCCTGGTGCTGCTGGTGCTGCTGGTGCTGCTGGTGCTGCTGCTGCTCCTGGTTCTGCTGGTGCTGCTGGTCCTGCTGATCCTGCTGGTCCTGCTTTTGCTGCTACTGTTGTTGTTGCTGCTGCTGCTGGTGGTGGTGTGGTGGAGCAGCCCCTGGAACCTCAAAGCCCCTCTGATGAGGGCCCAGATGGCCCTGCCAGAGGGAGGAAGAGGCATACACAAGAATGGGAGAGGAGGCAATACTCCATCAAAGAGGAACATGAGGATGATGTGCTTGAATGGCTGAGGGAGAATGAGTATCTATGGCGGAAGGGACACAGGCTCTATCGAGACAACAAAAAGAAGCTGGCTGCTTGGAAAGAGAAGGCGGAAAGCCTGGGCTACCCTTTGGAGGTCCTCCTTGGCTGGTGGAAGCACATGCACACCTGGTACGGGAAGCTGCACCTCAAGAAATCTGGCCAGGCCACGGTCAAGATGACGGACCAGGAGACTTACGTGATGGCCAAGTGCAGCTTCTTGGAGGGTGAGATCCGCCACCGAGGAGCAGCCCCCCTCTCTCTCAGGCAGCCCACAGAGAGCCAGTCCTCTTCTGGCCAAGAGTCAGCTCCTGTGTCCAGGCAGGTATCTGTGGAGCGTCCCACGATGGAGACTCCCCCCCGACAGCTGCACTCCCCATGGCGGAGCGCGTGGAGGACCCCCTGATGCAGTGGGAGCAAGGAGAGGGCACTTCCACCAGAGACCAACCCACATCCACCCACAGTTCCACCTCCACAGAAAGCAGGCAGAGAGGCAGACCGGAGGGGCAGAGCCACACTGTCCTGCTGGAGATCAGGGACACCATCAAAAGCAGTGTAGATCTTCTCTCTCAGCTGGTACACACCAACATACCATCCTCAAACCGTAAGCCCTTCCTCACCGACATCAACCAGACCTTCATGGACATGTCCGAATCACAGTACCAGATGATAAAGGAAAGAATCACCGGTCTTCTGCACAACCCTCCAGGCCCAGCTCAACCTGCTCCAACCCAGTCCAGGTCTGCTCCTCCACCCCAGGTGATGTCACATCCCTTCCAAGGCTTTCCACAGGCCCTCACCTACCAAGGCTATGGCTACCAGAAGTTCCAGCAGCACAGGCAGCCCTTCCCAGTCCAGGCACAAGTTCATCGTACGCCACCAGTGCCACTGATGCCACCGACGCAACAGATGCCACCGACGCGACAGATGCCACCCACGCCACAGATGCCACTCACACCACAAATGCCACCCACGCCACAGATGCCACCCATGCCTCACCTCGCTCACCTGCAGACCAGACAGCCCCACTACACTCCTCCTTCCACCACCCCACAGCCAAGCCCGGCCTCAGAACATCTGTCATCGGTCTTGGGACTGACACCCCATGTCCTGGACGAAGGGGCTCTCAACATCACAGGACTGAGCCAGCTCTCTGAGAGCTTCCTCCACATACCATCTCCTGTTGTCCTCTCGGGGCCAGGCACCCCAATGGCGCCTCAGACCAGCACTCCAGCAGCAGCCACCTCCACAGCACCTGGGCCCTTCACCCCTGAGACGATGGGAATGCCTCAGACTGACTGAGAAGAGTGCCAGAGACTGGGTGGCTACCTGTTGACTTTATCTTTGCTTGGGACACTTTACTTGGGTCATTTTGCTTTTACAGTTTGTTATTAATAAAGTTTATCTTTGCTTCACACACTTGGTTCAGTTCTTTTAGTCAATAAAGTCTTGGTGGAAACTTTTAGAAATGGTTTAAGCCTTTGCATGCTTGTGGGATGGGTAAGGATAGCAGTGGGATGGGCAGGGATAGCAGTGGGATGGGCAGGGATACCTGTGGGATGGGTAATAGCTGTGGGATGGGCAGGGATACCTGTGGGATGGGTAATAACTGTGGGATGGGCAAGGATACCTGTGGCTTGGGTAATAGCTGTGAGATGGGCAGGGATACCTGTGGGAAGGGCAGGGATACCTGTAGGATGATTAATAGCTGTGGGATAGATAAACCTCCAGTGCAAGCATAGTGGGACTGTATGGTCCACCCTCCCAGGTGCCACACCTATGGCCCTTTATTATCAATAACAATGTAATCATTCATCCACACATTTGAACATAAACACAACTCTTTATTAAATGCCCTGTTCATTGTAGGCCCACCCAACATACATGGCCCAATTGCATCAGTGTGATGAGACAGGCTGAAGTAAGCATCCATTAATCATCTATCATCCTGTCTTGCCACTCCACTGCTCCAGCTGGGGAGTTGCACCAGTGTTTCAGGAGGGTGCGCTGCTTCTTCCCTTCACGTGAATCTCTGTTGGGGCCTTGCACATCCACAGTATCTATCAGGTTTCGCCCTTGCCTCCATTCACCAGGCTCCATGTCCCCATTGCCTTGTTGGAGGTCCACGAGCCTGTTCTGCAAGACTGGGTAGCGGGTGCGCATGAGATTGTGCAGGATGCAGCAAGCTTCCACGATGTTCCTCACGGTCTCTGGGTGATGCTGCATGGTGGTGAGAAGTACCTGGAACCTGTTGGCTGGGATGCCAAAGGCATCCTCTACCACCCGCCTTGCCCTGGACAGCCTGTAGTTGAAGATCCTCTCTTCACGGGTGAGGCATCTGGAAGTGTAGGTCTTCATGAGGTAGGTTGTGAGGGAGAAGGTGTCATCCCCCATGATGAAATAGGGCACATCTTGTGTGTCATTGGGCAGGGGGTCTGGATCTGGAAAGCCCATGATGAGGTTGCCTTCCAGCCCCTCCTTGAGGTGACTGGCATTGTATACCTGGGCATCTGAAGATGAGCCGTAGCCTGAAGCATCGATGTAAATGAATTTGTAGTCAGCATCAACCATGGCAAAGAGGATGATACTGAAGAAGCCCTTGTAGTTTTGATAAGAGGACCCTGAGTTGGGTGGAGCTTTGCCAGCCATGTGCTTCCAATCTATGGCTCCAACAGTGTGGGGTAAGTTCCACTTCTGATACCACTGCTCTGCAACTTTCTTCCAGCCTTCTTCAGTGGAGGGGCACTGGAGGAGCTCCTCCAGGTATTCTTCGATGATGGCCTGCACCACTTCTCTGACCACAATGCTGATGGTGTTGTGTGGCACCCTCCAGGCGTACTGCATGCTCCTGTAGGTGGTCCCTGAGGCAAGGTAGCGCAGAGTCAGTGCCACCTTCAGCCCAGGGTCCAGGCTGGGCCGGAAGTTGGTGTTTGCCTTGGTCAACCTGGGTGTCAGCCGCTCCACAACTTCGTCAAACATGGCTGGAGGCATCCTCATGAAGTTCTGGAATACATGAGTGTCTTCATTCCTCAGCTCCACCATCAGCTTGTTGTACAGTCCGTACTCTGCTCTTCTCGTGATCCATCTTCGGACCCAGACACTTCTTGGCCGCCTCCTTTTCTTTGCGTAGAACAGGTGAAAGAGCCTGTAGATGGCTTCACATTGTTGTAGAATGATGGTGGCTACCAAAAGGAGTGTGTGACGATCCATGGTGGAGATGACTGGATGCTGTGGAAGAGCAAGAGCAAGATGAAGGCTGAAGAGGTCTGCACAGCAGGGCTGCTGGACTGAAAGTGAGATCCAGGTGATTTCTCCCCCTTTTTATAGGAAATATAGGTTTTCCGCTAGGTGTCCTTTTGCATCCTCTAGGCATCCTGCAGACATCCTAAATATCCGAGATACATCCCCTATACGAATGTTTTTTCCGTTTTAATGCTTTGTATGCGAGCTGCATCCGCTTTCATCCTTTCTCCATCCGTGCTACTAACACTGTGTGTCCGTTCCGCGTCCGTTTCACTTCCTCCCTGTGTCCGTTTTCCGCTGGAGCGGATGCGAGTTGCGCGGATGCGCAGCGGATGCCTAGCGGATATAGCGGACGCGTAACGGATGACGACGGATGTCTAACGGATGTTCCCTGTTTACGTAGCAGATGTAGAATGGACGCGTTGGATACATTTTCCGCTCAAAAAGTTTTGTGCAGCTCAAAACTTTTTGAGCGGATGAAATGTCAGTAGACGGATGCTGGACGGATAGAGAGGATGAAAAATGGACGCAGTGAGTACAGAACGGATGCATCGCGTTAACCAATGGATGGCAAGTGTTTCTCTCTGTTTTACATCCTCTTTCCATCCGTTGGTGCTGTGTGACAGGGGCTTTAGGGAGCAAAGCAATAGCAATAGAACTTAGACTTACTGTATATACTGTTTCACTGTGCTTTACAGCCCTCTCTAAGCAGTTTACAGAGTTAGCATATTGGCCCCCAACAATGTGGGACCTCATTTTACTGACCTTGGAAGGATACAAGGCTGAGTCAACCTTGAGCCTGGTGAGAATTGAACTGCTGGCAGTTGGCAGAATTAGCCTGCCATACTTCATTCTAACCACTTCTCCACATCATTAGCAAAAGGCTGTCCTTTCTGCTTATTGTTCCTGGCTAGATTTTGGATTGCTCTCCTACCATATTCCACTTTTAATGCCAGGATGATATTATCACCGCAATTACTGAATCCAAAAACATACTTTGGTTGCACACACAATTGTGTGCAAGCAAGAATCCCTTGACAACAGAGGTAAGCAGGTGAGGCTTCTGAAAGAAGCCAGAATAGGAATATTTAATGTGATAAAAAGAGCAATAGATGTGGAAAAATCATATGAACAATCACACTATCAATACAGGAAAATGGTGGTGATTTTTGTACTTCGTCGTGTTTTTCCTTTAGGAAAATATACTGTATTCTGCCTTTTTAAATATTTCCCAAAATAGTTCATTCTTCTAGAAGAGGGGAGGGGTCTTTCCTCAATTCCAACTCTTTTATTCTGTATTCTAATTTATTTATTTCAGCTCATGTCCTTAATGGCTGCATTGGAATTTAATTCTGGACTGTGTACCAGATTCCCCACATCATTTTCTGCGCTGGTATGAATTTGCCCTATTAAGGTGCATATGAAAATTTAGTGAATCTGGTCTTCACTTTGTTAGAGGAACTTGACCAGTGGAGATAAGATTCCTCTGGAAGGTTGCCTAGGAATGGAAAAAGATATATTTAAGATGAGAATTCAACTGGTGACTACATGGAAATAATCATACTGTTCCAGAGAGGGTATTCAGCAGGTTCTGACCAGTTCTGGTTGTGGAAATTTTGAGTAATTCGGAGAACTGGTAAATCCCACCTCAGACTGGAGATTTTACAGTATCCTTCCCCTGCCACACCCACCAAGCCACCGCCACAGAACCGGTAGTTTTAAAAAGAAATTTGAACCCCATCACTGTTCTCTTGGCAAGAGTATGGAAATAACTTGCTTTACTTCTCTTCTGATATTGTTTCGCCTTGTCATCTGATTTCCCAGACCTGCAGATGGTAGCATTTGACTGATGTTCTCAAACTCAGAGGTAGCCTAGCCTGCTTAGAATCTGGATAGATTCCAACTGTGAATCATCAGTTTAAGCTTTAAGCTTGACTGAAATGATCTTTGGAAGTGAGGAATCCCAAGGAATTCCTTCGAAAAATACAATTGCGCTGCTTGGAAAGTTTTTTGTATATAAGAAACGAAGACTAGAATTTTTCAGCAAATAATTTGCTTTTGAAATGACTTTGATTCAATGATTGTAGTAATGAAGTCAGGCAACTTTCTTTTGTCTAACCATCTCTGTGAGGAGAAGGGAATCTTTATTTCAGGAATTTTCGAGAAACCCGGGCATACCGATTGGGGGAAAATTGGTTTAGCTTATAATAAGAATGTATCTGGCTCAAATTTCTCAGATCTTTACCATAAATCAAAAGGCAGCTGTTCTTCATGGTTTTGTTACCTTTTAAAGTAATTTTGAAGCCCTCCTCTCAAAATATACGGTAATAATATGACAGGAATACATGCAGAAGAATTTTCCCTATTGGGTGAAAATCACACAGAAATATACATTTTAATAGGGAAAATTGGAGGTGTGGTGACTCAGTAACTTAATGATGCTAGAAATGGTCTCTCCTCTCGCGGTTCGAGCCCTAGCACTGTGGCGGGGTGAGCTCCTTCCACTTGCCTCAGGTTCTCCCCACCTAATAGTTTGAAAGTATGGTCTATGCAAATAGATAAATAGGTACCCCTTTGATGAGGAGACAAAGCTCTGTACAGGCAGTCAGATTCCTGCCAGCTTTGAACCTTCCCATTTGTGCCCGTTGGCAAGGCAGCTCTGATGGAGGAAGGGGGGTGGCTTAGATGGTGCTGCAGGAAAAGCCTCTGATCATTCTTTCTGCTATGAAGTTAGCTTGCCTTCCTGTGGTAACTGCGGTAGCGCAGTGGTTAGAATGCAATCCTACAGGCTACTTCTGCTGACTGTCAGCTGCCAGCAATTCGTCAGTTCAAGTCTGACCGGCTCAAGGTTTACTCAGCCTTTCATTCTTCCAAGGTGGATAAAATGAGGAGCCAGATTGTTGGGGGCAACTCTGTAAACTGTTCAGAGAGGGCTGTAAAGCACTATGAAGTGGTATATAAGTAAGTGCTATTGCTATTGCTATACTTTGGGAAGTGCACAAGCAAGTGGGTGCCACAATAGAGTTAGTAAATCGTCAGCCAAACATCTACTCTGCATAAGTATTGTAATCTCCTGGCTAATGTAACAATGGCAAACACAAATAACAACAACAACAGTAACAGCAATAAGGAAAATGTATTTCAAAATACACAAGAGAGGTTTTACAGACACATACAAGCTTTTTTAACAAAAATTAGGTTGAAAAGAGTACTATCTATGTTTGGTCAATAAAAATACCATGCATGCAACATCAAAAATATGACTTTTGAAAAATGACCAGTGTCCAAGATCCTGCCATTAAAAATGTAAGCATCTTAAATACGTGGACTTTTCTTGAAAGAAACAATATCGTCCTTAAACACATTTCTATACTCAGCAACAGTAATATACTTTATTATAAGAAAGGTAAGTGTGTGGTAAGTCTCACCCAGCTCCAGGTGTTTATGGAGCTACCTGTGATAGAACAGTAATTTCATCCAAGCTCTGAAAATTATACAAAACCATTTCCTTAAAGGCATAATGATGCTTCTGCCAGGAAGCCTATCCATTCTTCTCCAGACAATCACTCAGCTTCCTTTAGGAATCGCTTAGATTCAGAAAGCTTGTATTAATACAAATACACCTGTCTGAAGGATAATAAATCCCTAGTTAGCTTGTCCTTCAAAGTGCTGAAGAATCAGAAGGCATGGAAATCATTACTGCAATCATTGTTTCCCTCATCTACAATGTAAATACGCCTTGTTAAATCATGATGAAATGCTGAGAGACTGGATCTATTTGCATGACTTAGCAAGCTGGAAACAGATCACCAGAAAGCTATCTACCTCATTATTATGACTTCCTTAACAGGGTTATACTCCTACAATATTTCATTCTATACCAAGAGCAGTGAGTCATGGACAATACCACAGAATTCATGGTCCCAGATTGAAGATTTGATTCGTTGCTTTCTCTCTGTCTATGGAAAGATCCTTAAGGGTTGAATATGGATGATAATGTATGTTTGTTTCTAAGACTATTTTGCTTGGCTCTCCTAATACATGATTTCATTCACCCTGGCAGGCAAGGGTTTGTAAAAGAGACATCATCCCAACATGATGATATAAGTAGAAATTGGAAATTGCACGATATCTCTAGAGATAATCTGTGAACCATGCGTAAAAATGAAATCAGATTTTATGTGAAATTAGAAGAAATTGTCTTAAATTGTGGAGGGAGGAGAGATTGACAGATTCACCCATTCTTATTTGGGCCTTGGGGCTAATATACAGTGGACATCCCAGTAGCATATAAACAAATTCAAAGTAGCCTCCACAGACTTCATAGTCAAGACTGCCCCTACTGAACAAACACTGCTGAAGTAGATGTGATTTCCTAAAAGCAGGTAATATTCTGTTATAGCAAAAACAATAACATCTGCTTCCACAGATGTTGATACCACATAGTAGAATTAAAATGATTGTAGATCACAAAACACCACGGAGTAAGATAACTTTTCAGAGCATCATAGGTGAGCCAACTGCCAGATCAGTACTAGTCCACAAATGTTACCCACAGATACTTAGTATACTTGCAATTATTCTTTTAGAGTAACAAATCTGAGTCATTACTACCTGTTGCTCAAGCAGTTGATGTTGAAATCCATTCATTAATGCTATCAATATGTTGTCTTCCATAATGGTTAAGAGCCTGAATTAGTTTGGGAAAGGAGCATGCTATAGGCCCAGTTAGCTAGCAGAGTCTGGGACAGGAGTCTCCAAAGACTTTTGGATTTCATTCCTCAGCCAGTCATGGGATTCTGAGAATTGTAGGAGTTGAAGTCCACAAGTTTTAAACATGCCAGGTTTGGTCTAAGATGACCAAACTATGGTCATCTACCATGATCCCCTCACTTTGAAATATCTTTCCGCTGGAGGTGAAATCTGCCCCCACTCTTTTGGCTTTTGGATGGGCATTAAAATCTGGCACTTCCAATTGGCTTCGGGCCATGATGAGAGCACTAAATGCTCTAGATCAGGGGTCTCCAACCTTGGCAACTTTAAGACTTGTAGACTTCAGCTCCCAGAATTCCTCAGCCAGCTGCTGCTGCTGGCTGAGGAATTCTGGGAGTCAAAGTACACAAGTCTTAAAGTTGCCAAGGTTGGAGACCTCTGATCCAGATGGCTAGTGGATTAATAGGAAAGAATCTGCCACCATACTGCTCTTGCTCTTAGTTTTCTAGCTTTTTATCTAATTCCTGTTAATGTTCTATGTTTATGATGTTATTGTAAGCAGCTCAGAGTTGCTCTGGATTGTGAGATATATAAATGCAATACATACATGTTACATAAATGCAACATATAAATGCAATACATACATACATACATACATACATACATACATACATACATATATACATACATTTTACAAGCTAATGTGATTTTTTTCTAGAACTTTCCTGGGCAAAAGATAGGATGTCATCATGGATGATTAAGACTAATCGCAGCAATCTGATATGGCTTAAGGGGATGCAAGGATGAAACCTTGATGGAACATCAAGTAAAGGGAGCTTTCAGTAACTAAGTAAAGTTTGAGACTGCAATATTCCAACGATCTGCTGGTACTCAGAAAAAAATTATATATGAATCAGTGCAGAAGAATTATGCTTCTGTAGAAAGGGAACTTCATGAGGACAGTGGTGTCACCCAGAAAGGAAAAAGCCCAAAGGGAACATCAGGCCAGCCATAAACAAACTTACATAGGAAAAGAAATCTAATAAAAGAAATTGAAAGGAGCCCCCTAGACAAAAGCCAAGTAATTAAGAACATATCAAACCAGCCAAAAGACAGGAATTACAAATAGAAAATTACAAAAAAGCCATTAAAACTAAAAGAGATTAGAAGAAAAAAACCCAATAATACAGCAAGCTGCCCCGCAGAGTTTATTTTCGCGCCTCGTTAAGGTTGCCTTCTGGTGGAAAGAAAAAATAAATTCTGACAGGATTTTAATGTCTGAACCTTAAACATTAAACACTTAACGAACATTTACACACAAAGGGAGAAAAAAGGTATAAAAAATTGGGAACTTATCATTCAAAGTTAGCTAGCTAGCCCCAGGAACGCAGGCACGCTGTTTCTAGCCTTCCTGAAAATAAAAAGATCCAGCTTTCAAGCAGTTGTCTGTATCCTTGCACCAGAGCTCTCCCAGCGGGAAAATTTGAACCCTCAGAGAAAGGCACTTTCAGCCTTTCTACACTTCATTGTTATAATTTAGGAGCCTGGTTTTATTATTTTAGTCCAACCTCAGTTTGAACAGCTGCATGTATCACATGATAACCAAAACAAAATGAATTTAGTGGAATAAATCAAAACAGCAAACAATTCATCTTTAAGAAGCTTGGGAAAATAACAATGTTTTGATCTAGCATCAACACTACATCAGGGAAAGAAATCTTCCTTGGGGGGCCAGCAGAGACATTATTACCACAATGGTCTTGACTCCTAAGACTGTAACAGGTGTGAAATTCAAAAAAATTTAAGGGTGTGGGCATGGCTTGGTGGGACTCAGTCTCTAAAGGAAGAAGGCAGGCAGGTGTGGGAGGGGCCAACTGATTTGAATTGTCCCTACCACCTCTCCTTGAATTTCACCCCGGCTGTAGTTCCTTCATTATGTGCGTGTAAGAAGTAGAGAGAGTTAAGGAGGGAGGGAGAACTGTCAAAGGTAGTAAACATCACCATTTATTCTCTATTGGGATCTATCTCAGATTATCTCCTACTTTATTATCTGTCGTATGCGTAAACAATGAATGTTGGCAATTAGCAAGTACTCAGGTTTTTCCTGATCCTCAAATGAAGAATCCTTTAACTCAGTTGCTGTTTTCCAACCCTTGATTAGTCACACCAATGAAGAAAGTGCAATATTTTCATACTGAAGACAAAATCAAAGAGTTGGGTCAACTATGTTCAATTCCTAAAGTGAACATAAGCAAAAGTAGCTGGGTGTACAAGGAGAAGAATCCACACATACAGAGTATCTGCCAAATAAAAATCTCGATCCTTAATCTCCCCATGATATATTTGGATGAGAAGCCATTCCCAAGCATCTTTTGGGTGATTTCCATCACTGCATCTCACAACACCTGAAAGACCACCGATCCTTTGCTGTTCACTTCACTTGAAATTAGAGCAAAGGTTTAGCTACTGAATAGAGAATTAGTTATCCTCAGAAGATAGCAATAAAGGCTAAATCCCACTGGCTGACGGACGCAAAACGTATGCAAAAAGGACACAGTGGACAAGCAAAATTTCAGGGCTGGCTCCATCTGTTGTCATCTGCTCTCAAAAATGGCAAAAAATTGCATAAACAGAACGGAAAAGAACGGAAAAGAATGGACTGGGGTAGTACATAGCAGGGATGTTAAGTGGATGTTCATAGGAAGCCTAACGGATGACAGTGGATGGAAGCAGATGACACATCCGAAGGGCTTCTGGGGGAGAATTGCAAAGCGGACTCATAGCGGAAGGAGCGGATGCGTAGTGGATGACGTGGATGCATCACGGACGCCTAGAGGAAGCAAAGCAGATGCCGAGCAGATGTATATCAGATGCAAAGCGTTCACTGCGCATGCAGGGAGTATGAATTGCATCAGCTCCGCAGATATAAAAGGATGCAGCACGCACGCAGTCAGCATACAGGGGAAAGATGTGCTGCCACATACATCTTCAAAGAACACCATGGTTCATCAGCCAGGGAAGAAGAGGAAGCCGGTGCCTACTTGTTGCAGCCCTGGCAAGAAGGACAGAACTAGCATCCCACCCCCTGGCACTGACTCTGAAGCTGCTGGTGGTGGTGGTGCTGCTGGTGCTGCTACTGCTGCTGTGGTGGACCAGCCCCAAGGCCCTCAAAGCCCTGCTGCTGAAGGCCCTGTTGCTCAAGCCCCTGAAGGCCCTGCTGAAGCCACTGACAGAGGGACGAAGAGTCAAGGGAAGGAGAAGGGAGAGAGGAAACAGTACACCATTTCCGAGGACCATGCGAAGGAGGTGCTGGAATGGCTGAGGGAGAACGAGTACCTGTGGAGAAAGGGCCACAGACTCTATCGCAACACCAAGAAGAAACAGGCAGTTTGGAGAGCCTGGGCTACACTGCAGATGTACTCCTGGGATGGTGGAAGCACATGCACACCTGGTATGGCAAGCTACACCTCAAAAAATCTGGGCAGGCCGCTGTCAAGCTCACTGACCAGGAAATGTACGTCATGGCCAAATGCAGTTTCCTGGAGGGTGAGGTCTGCCACTGAGGAGCAGCCCCTCTGACACCCCTCTCCCTCAGACAGCCCACAGACTCTTCCAGCCTCTTCCAGCCAGGAGACAACTGCCCTGTCCAGGCAAGTGTCTTCGGAGGGCCCCATGGCAGAGACCCCCCTGACAGCTGCACTCCCCATGCTGGAGGACTTGGAGGATCCCCTGTCACAAATGGAGCAAGAAGCGGCAGCCACCAGAGACCAACGCACCCCCACCCCCACCCCCAGCTCCACAGGATGCAGGCAGAGAGGCAGACTGGAGGGCCAGAACCACACTATCCTGTTGGAGATCAGGGACACGATGAAGACAAGCACAGAACTTCTCTCTCAGCTGGTCCACGTGGACAGAGGAACCTCCAGCCACCACACTTTCATCACCTACATGAGCCGCACTCTCAGGGATATGCCCAAGGCCCAGTACCAAGTGATGAAGCAGAAGATAACAGCACTTCTGCACAATCCTCAAGGCCCAGCTGAAGCTGCTCCTACCCAGTCCAGGTCTGCTCCTCCACCCCAGGCAATGTCACAGCCCTTCCACGGCTTTCAACAGCCCCTCACCTACCAAGGCTATGACTACCAGGACTTCCCACAGCAGAAGCAGACCTTCCCAGTCCAGGCCCAGGTTCATCGCACGCCACAGAGTCCAGTCCTCACCCAGCTGCAGACCAGACAGCCCCACTACACTCCTCCTTCCTCCACCCCACAGCCAAGCCCCTCAATGGACAATCTGTCATCAGTCATGTGCCTGACATTCCAGGTACTTGATGAAGGGCCTCTCAACCTCACGGGACTGAGTCAGCTCTCTGAGAGCTTCCTGAACAGACCATCTCCTGTTTTACTCTCGGGGCCAAGCACCCCACTGGCACCTCAGATCAGCACTCAAGCCACAGCCACCTCCACAGTCCCTGCCCGCTTAACAACTGAGACCATGGACATGACTCAGAGTGACTGAGAATAGTGCCAGAGACTGAGTTGTTACTTGTTCACTTTATCTTTGCTTCAGACACTTTACTTGGTTCATTTTGCTTTTTTAATAAAGTCATACAGTTTACTTAAGACAGTTAATAAAGGTTATCTTTGTTTAACACACTTAATTTAGTTTACTTGGTTCATTTTGCTTATTTAATAAAGTCATAAAGGTTACCTGAGAAAGTTAATAAAGGTTATCTTTGCTTGAGACACTTGGTTCATTTTTTTTACTTAATAAAGTATTGGTGAAAACCTTGAACAAATGGTTAAGCCTTTGCATGCTTGTGGGATAGATAAGGATAGTTGTGGGATAGATAAGAATAGTTGTGGGATAGATAAGGATAGTTGTGGGATAGATAAGGATAGTTGTGGGATAGGTAAACCTCCAGTGCAAGCATAGTGGGACTGTATGGTCCACCCTCCCAGCTGCCACACATATGGACCTTTATTATCAATAACAATTTATTCATTGATCAACACATTTCAAAATAAACATTCTTCAACTCCACCATCAACTGGTCATCGAGTCCAAACTCCATTCTTCTCACGATCCATCCTCGAACCCACACAGCTCTTGGACATCTCCTTCTTCTCCTTGTGTATAAAAGGTGAAACAGTCTGAACAAGGTTTGGTTCTGGTGATGAATGATGGCAAGTACTATACGAACTGTGTCATGATCCATGGTGGAGAACAATGGATGATGTGGAAGACCAAGACCAAGGGTGAAGAGGTCTGTACACCACGGCTACTGGACTCATACTGAGATCCAGGTGATTTCCTCCCCCTTTTAATAGGAAATATTGGTGCAGTGGAACAGGGGCTTAACCAAACCACATGAACAAAAGGAAACTGCTCTGGTAAATTTGAAAAAAAAAACACAAGGGGGCAGTGACTGTATACTTTCCTAACTTTCATAGCAAATATGTTTTGGTTTATTTCTCTTCCCCCCCCCCCCCCACAGCTCCCACATGTACATATGGCAGCTGTAAACTGTAACCAGGAACACACTGTGCAAGAATAAGCTGAACAGTGTGTGCTTTAGAACAATACTGAAATGTGATAGTGACTGATATCGTGCCTTAGCTAGTTTAAAATAAGCTAATGGGAGAAAATTGACTGGGTGAAATTGCACACCAATCAGCATCATGTTTCAAACTAAGTTTTAAATTACTATTAAGTTTATATTACAGAACTAAAAAAAGAGTGGGCAAATCACTTTCTGGCAACTTATAATCACCAAATAGAATTCCCTGCCAATCTGAGATAAGAAACTCTCCATAGCTGGAAGAGTAACCCATAATGTAGCTTAACATTGGCTGAGAAGAAAATATCCCAAATTCTCCCGTCTTCCAAAGATCTCCAAAAATCCTATCCCTGCCATTTTAGCTTTCTTGTTTCTTGTTCTGCATTCCTGGTGGAGGGAGGGAGGGAGGGAGGGAGGGAGGGAGGGAGGAAGGAAGGAAGGAAGGAAGGAAGGAAGGAAGGAAGGAAGGAAGGAAGGAACAAAACAAACAAATAAACAAATAAACAAATAAATAAATAAATAAATAAGTAAGTAAGTAAGTAAGTAAGCAAGCAAGCAAGCAAGCAAGTAAACAAACAAACAAACAAACAAACAAATAAATAAATGTGATCCCAGACCATCAAAAAATTGCTGCCTTCTAACATAGTCCATCAACATAGCCTATCTCCAAGTCATGGATGAGTAATATGCCACAGGGATCAGTATAATAAACAGTGACTAAGGGACTGAATTGAGACCAAAGCCTCAGGTTCAGCCATGTATCCACTTTTTCTCTGCTCAACCCACTTCACAGTGTTATTGTGTGTAAAATGAAAGATGACCATCATGGCTACTTTTTAAAGTTATCTTGGAGGGGGGCAGCATACACATAAGTAATGTTAAAGTGGAGGTACACAGCAAGATGTGTGTGCACTTTTGTGTAGTCTGTAAAAAAAAAAAACAAATGAGCAAACTGAGGGAAAAATGGGAGGAAACTCACTTGCAGGAAAATGTAAAAAAAAAAAATCTGTTCGACATGACAGTGCAACCCACCAACTTCAATGGAGTTCTTCCATAAACCTAAAGCCACTTTTGAAACAGAGAACGCTCTTCTCCACAGAACACGTCAAAAGGCCTTCCTTTTCTTAAATCTTCATTTCCTGTAGGTGAGATTACTGTAATTGGATGACATCAGACGCTGGGTTTATGAGGAGAGGTTAGCCTTCTCAGACACAGAAACCAAAGCTGTCCCTCTAAATAACCCTAGCCCTTTGTGACCTAAGCATCAAGTCAGACGTTCACTGAAAAAAGTCTGAGCTTTTGCAAGTTTTTTTCTTGGGAGTTTATAAAAGCTCTTAAAGGAAGCTGCAACTTCCCATCTTAAAACAAAATTAAGCCCGGAGACCCTTTTTGTGTGGATAATGCTGGAAATGTCCCTGGAAATAATAATAATCTTAAAAAGACAAAATACTGTGCCTTGGCTGAATGGCTATGTTTAAACTTGCTTCTGGGAGAAATAGATAATTCCTTGAGGATGCCACTGTTAATTATGTGCCATCACTTTGCTGAATTCTTAGCAACCATATAGACAGATCTTCTTCAGAATAAAGCCATTGTTTTAATGCACGTTTTTATTCTGAAGGGCTCTTTCCACATCTACTGATTGAGTCCTTTTGGATTTCCAATTGTTTAGAGTTTTAGGGTACAACCAAAAAGCTAGTAAATCCTAAAGTACAGGTTCAGTGGCCACTGCCCAGCAAAAGTAGGTAGTTTTGAGGATAATGTGTGTTTGGAGGGGTGTTTGATGTACTAAATCTATACATTTTTCAAGGACCCTTTCAAATGCAGGGCATATCATTTGGACCACATTATCTGCTTTCAGATAAAATAACTACAGATGATTCCTGTTCTGATATTGTCTTCTATGGAACTCTGATACATATGGAGTATTTAGAAAGTAAGTATCCAAAACCATCAGCAGGTTCATACTGTATATTTTGCACAATTGTTTAATCCATTGCTAGGTCTGTTTCATTTTAAAGGAAAGGGTACAGAAAGTCCAATATTTAAGCCTCTTTCAAACATTCCCCCCTAGCTATAAATGTGACTTAGGACTGAATTCTGTAGAAAAAAGGTGGGGGGATATACAGAAATAAGCACCTTCTTTCCAGCAGTTGGAACTACTAGTAGATATAAGATCCCAAATTTGTGGCATTCTATTAATTTAACCCTCTACCCCAAAAGTTTCTTGGAGGAAGGCCATAGTTCCCAATTCAAGGTTAGGAAAACTCCTCTTCAGAGGCTCTGAACTCGGGTTCTCTTGGTTGGGATGATGGAAATGAAACTCCAAACAGAACAATGAAAATTGTTCCTACGTTGTTGATGGCCATCCATTCCAACCTGACTTTCAAGGCAACTTCTTCAATCTTACATCCTCCTGACATGCTCAAGATCACAATATGTACAATTCCCAGCCAATTTCACTGGAAAGCCTCAAGTGAGGAAAAGTTGTTCTAGGACAGGGATGGGGAACAATGGTCTTTTATGACATGTGGACTTCAACTTCCAGAATTCTTGAGCCAGTATGGAAAAGTCCACAAGTCATAAAGGGGCCATAATTCCCCACCTCTGTTTTAAGCGCTTGGAGGCAAAATTTTGGTTGGAAGGTATGAGATGAGACAAGCCCTTTATAGCAACAAATGTGCCCTTCCTCCTTCGGTGGAAATCAATTATCACCTTTACTGGGTCTTTATTCATTTAATAATAAATCACATGATTAATTATGGCCAAATATTTGAGAATCACATCATAAAGGCAAGTAGACTTGGCTATGAGTCATGGTGGTGCAGTGTTTAGAATGTAGTATTGCAGACTGAGTGTGCCAACTGCCAGGAGTTCGATCCTGACTGACTCAAGATTGACCCAGCTTTCCATCCTTCTGAGGTTGGGTAAAATGAGAACCCAGATTGTTGTGGGCAATATGCTGACTCTGTAAACTGCTTAGAGAGGGCTGTAAAGCCCTGTGAAGCGGTATATAAGTCTAAGTACTATTGCTATATACAGAATTCTTCACACCAGAACTGCCTCTCTTACATTTGCTACGAATGAATTTATATCCATGACAGAACATCAGTATGGACCATTTCTTCCATCCCTAAACTGGCTATGCTTGTTTGCTTTCACAAGTCACACAGCTTCATCTCTTTATTATGGAGATGTTTTTGATCTTCAAACTTCCAGCCATGGCTTTGAAATATATAAATTACACCAATTGTGTAGAAAAGAGAAAAAAGGGAGGGTGGTGGCAAAACCAGCCTTTGTTGGTAGGTGCATGGCAATTTTTTCTTTCTGTCCTGCCATGGCATTAACTGGCCGATGTACAAGGACTGCAGGGGCGGGAGTGTTTGAAGAGTAGTTGCAGTCAGACAGTGTTCAGGACAGAAGAGTTGGGCCCTTGCTGACGAAATCCTCTTTTCTTCATGGGCCAGAATTGCAACAGACCGCCCGATGACGCATTCCCTTCTCTGTTCTCAGGGAGATCTCAGATAAACCACCCCTATCAGCTGGAAGCATCACCTTTTAAATAATGCTTTCAGGATGCTGGTCTTAGCCTTCAGCCCACAGTCAGAAAATAACTGGTTGACTTCCAAATGAGGAACATTAAGAGCCCAAATGGAGATGGAAAGATACTCTGGTACTCTCTCGAGTTCACTTGGACTGTAGCCTGGAGACATGCATAGCTGGGAGGTGGCACGTAAAGCAAGTCATCTCCCTGCCCTACCAAACTGAGGTTGCCCTCTGGTTAGCAATAAAAGTCCTCTTCTCATCCCCTGCTGCTTCCCCCCCCCCAAAAAAAACATCCCTCTGCTTTAAAGAATCCTGGTCACAATCACTCTTTTTTTTTTCTTTTGCTAAAGGCCTTTTGAAGACAAGACCTTCATCCAACTGACACCTCACAGGCATCATGTCTCATTTTTTAACTTCTGAAATTTGGGAGGGGGTGGCTAATTCTGACCTCAGCTCTGGTATCTCTGTCCCCCCTCCACGTGTAGTTTCTGGAGTTTCCAGGTCATGCCATGTAGATACCAAGGAATGGTTTTTCTAGAGCAGGGAGCCTTGGCACGCTTCCTTACTGGGCATTAAAAGCTCTGGTGGAGACTACAAACACGAGCTCATTCCAGTCTTGAAATCAGCCTGCAAGCTGTTCAGGGAGGGGGTAGCTGAAGCAACTTAATGTGTCTGCACCAGGAGGACCTGTTGTACTCAAGCGATGCAAACCAAAGGCATACATTAACCTGGGACAGAATGTACGGCTCGAA
>BLBF01000021.1:6611384-6631384 GCA_015471245.1 Laticauda colubrina | reverse complement strand
GTTCTTTGCTACAGGCAGATGGTAGTTGTGACACAAGTTCCAGTGGACCATCTGAGCGACTGTGTCGTGATGTTGTTTGTAGTCAGTCTGAGTTATTGTCTTGCAACAGCTCAGTATGTGATCAATGATTTCATCCAGGTGTGGGATTCAAATTTTTTTAACAACCGGTTCTGTGGGCATGGCTTAGTTGGTGGGTGTGGCTTGGTGGTCATGTTATTGGCTGGGCATGGCCAACTCAATATCACTCACATCGAGGCATGCATCTCCTCGCCTGACCTCTCATGACTGTGGGGATGCTGTAACAGTTTTAAGTGTGAAAAATAGTCATAAGTCACTTTTTTCAGTGCCATTGTAACTTTGAATGGTCACTCCACACAAGCAAAGTACCAGCAAAGGAGGGGAAAAAACTCCAGAGAAGTTCCTGAGACAGGAAGTCTAGTCCTGCCAAGAATGTAATAAAGGTTAATGGAGAGGCAGTTTCTGTAAGCAACACCAGAATGTTTCCTTCCTGCCTTCCTTACAGGATTAGCCCAGGAATTTCTTCTAACAATGGGTTCTCCAAACTGCTTAGTTTGTTAACAACTGGTTCTAGTGAATAGGTGAAAACTGGTAGAATCCCACCCCTGGTTTCATTATTCTTTGCAGAGTCTGCATTTGGGGTCATCAGCAGATTTTTTTAGTCTGGTTTGCTTTGATTACATTCATTCTGTTGGCTCGTTCTTGGGCTGCAAGAATCAGGCTTTCTGTTTCTTTTTTCAGTGTTCCGTTGGTCAGCCATAACCAGGTCTTTTCCTTATCTACTTTTCCTTGGATCTTTTCCAGAAACTGTCCATGCAATGCTTTGTTACACCAGCTGTCAGCCCAAGTTTGCATTGCTGTTTTTCTATATTGATTCTTGGTTTGCTGCACTTTGAGCAGCTTCTTCTTGTTGACCTCCATCAAACCTGGTTCAACACTCTCTTTCACATAATCTGCCAGAGCAAACTTCTATTCTTCAACTGGCTGCTTCACTTGCAAAAGTCCTCTGCCACCTGCTTTTCTGGGCAAATATCATCATTGATCGGCTAATAATAATTCACTAATTGTAAAACACCCCACAGGATGCCACCTTGACATGGTGGGGGGCTTAACTGTTCCAATGAAACTGAGAGCTGTGCTGACGGTAGTGCAAACTACCAGCAGGTCCAACCATGTCAGAGAGGTCTCAGCCGAGGAACAGAACTGAGTGCACCCAACAACCCATGCAATGAATCATGGTGAAACACAACTGAACAAAGCCTATACCAGCTCGGTCATCGCCCGGGTTAACAAGGACCACATTGGGTGTTGGGGAACCTGGCCATCGGTTGACAAATGGGCTACAGGTCATAGGTCCCATAGCTAAGCAACCAGGACATGGGCCTACAGGGCTACTGGAAGCTGAACAACCTCAGAAGCAGCAGAAATACACCATGTCAAAGAACCACACTGTAATGAAATGCTACTACAAAGCAAAACTAGAAAAATGAGGCTACCAAAAAAGGATGTACAAGTTATGGAAACAAGAATATCCAGACTCAAGGATAACTGAATTATGATTAGCCGATCAATGATGATTCATCACTAGAAACAAAGTGCTCAGTGAATTTGAACTTGAAGAAATACCAAATAATAATAACAATACGGTGGTAATAATAATAATAATCATCATCATCTCCATCTCTTTCATTTGATTTATGATTGTTTCCTAAAATCCTCATTAAAGAAGCAGGACTCACCATTCATATTTGTGGATTCGTGCCATGAGCAATCCTGGGTTATCAAAGGTACAAAGTGACATGATCAGAAAGCAAGGAGAACAGCCTTTCTTTGTTTGGAATTGGAAATGGTAAGCTGGTTTATTCCAGTATTGTTGACAGGATTACAGAAATAGGCTAGATAACCTTGTTGGCTTAAGGCACCGGCTGATATGTGTATATCTCTCCTATTGCTGAGTATTTGCGTAAGAACCACATTCAAAGGTCCAGAATCAGGAGCAGAGAAGATAAATGGAAACTGAGGGAGGGTTGGGGCCAAAAGAAGGAGAAAAACCTTTTGATAGCTCAGAGAAATATCCAGAGAACTCCACAGAAATTTTTTCAGGAACCCTGACAAAAAGAGAGAAATGTTCTAGCACAAAGAAGGCACCTATCTCAAATAAGGAGGTTCATTTCCATCAGATGGATTACTGAACAAAGAAATAGGGCTGCCAACTGATGAGCTGAAAACATTGCTGACCCAATGGGCTGAATCTGGCCTTAGAATCTGGACAGGAAAATGGTACATGAAAGAAGATCTGATGTGAGACCAGCCTACAAAACGCCTCAACTGCCTCACTGCCCTTTTTTTTTTATCTTTCTCTATGTGGCATCTCTCAGCATGGCAGAGCCCAGAATAGGGAAGGAGCAAAGTCTATACAGCCAATCTTCTCCCATGAATGTACTTATTATCCATCCCTTTAATACAAGTATTGGCTTACAAGATTCTAGCATGTGCCTTTTAAAAAAGTTGATGGCTTTATTGAGACCATTCATTCATTCAACCACCTGATAGTTTTAGTTCTTTTGCATTGGTGCAGAAATCTAAACAATAAAACATGACTAGGAGAGGAGTTTGGCTTTTTATGGGGATAAAAATCAGGCTGAGCATACTTTCCACCCGCAGATTGGTATTTTGGGACTAACTAACTTGAAACTGATCACTGACACAATATACTTTCCACAATCCCCTTAGGTCTATGGCACATTGTACCCTATATTGTAGCCTTTCCTTGGCCTGCAATGTTTCGGGATGCTTCACTCTGCTTTAGATGCTTAAACTGAAGAAGGGACTTCAAGGACTTCATCTTCCATTTGAAAGCAGTCAAGGAGTGATGAAAACATTTTACCTAATTTCTATAAGATTATTATAATATCATACAAGGGACACACAGATTTCACCACTTTAACCCAAATATGGACAGGCTTCATCCTTAAGTCCCAAAGGTGCTTTTCCAAAAGGCAACTGGACTTTCTTTCTTTAAGTTGCTGACTTAAAGGACTGAAGAGCTGAAGAAGCTTCTAGGATGAGAAGTGAAACGTTTTCAAGGAAAAACCAAAGTCCAGTTGCCTTTTGAAAAAGCAACTTTGGGACAACCATGGCCTGGATGATTGAGAATCTCCATAAATTTTCAACCCTAGGGATATCAAATGCCCCTAAGCCACATTTTTCAAGCTGCTAGAGCCTCTCAGAGAGCGTTCCCATCACATTGAAGAAGTAACATGTTCATTAAATTAGGCTTCACTGTGTTTTTTAAAAAATTACTTGACAACCCAGCCACACCAGAACCTCCTGGTCTATGTGCATGATGTCACTCCAACCACTTTGCATCCTCACCAAGCCCATTTTCATCCCTTTGCTGCCCCCTCCCTCTGCAAAATTGCATACGACCCATGTCCATTGAAAGGACTCTGCTTGAACCTAGGCAACCCAAACAATGATGACTTACCATTGTAAATACAACTGCACCCAGTACAGCATAAATGGCCTGGAGCCATGGCACCTACAGAGAAAGAGACAGAGCTTTGGGGTCAACCTAATAAAGCAGAATTTAATGTAACCTATATGAGGACAGAAACATCCAAACGACTGCTGAAAAAAGAAAGGTTTGGTTGATTCCCAAATAATAATGAAGAAGACTTTTTTTTTGGCCAAGTGTGATTGGACACACACAAGGAATTTGCCTCCAGTGCATTATCCCAAATAGAAATGTTTCTGGAAGAAGGGAAAGAACCAAGCGAGCCTAGTGATATGTAGCCTTCTGGGTGAAAAATATAGGGAAGCAGATTCTAACCACTCCCTAAAGTGCTTCCAAAAGTAGGAGTCATTCATTTGTATCCCTGGAGGTTTCTTCTCAAAATGGTTGCAAAGCTTTCCTTCACCAGCCAGCACAGCAAATAGGGTTAGGGATGCTACAGTTTCTTCTGCACTGGATATTCTGCATTTAACAGGGGTTGAGGCTTTGATGGGACCATTACCTTTCTAGTCCTTCAGTTATTTTGCCTCTTGCAGGAAGTTGGGACCTCCTTATGGACTTGTGTGCTTGCAGAATACTACTGGTGGCCTTCTCATTCAAGCTAATGGGACAAATTAAGGCTACATCTTTCAGTATCTAGTCTCTACTATTTCTATCACTGTGTATCTTTCTCTGAGTATGTATATGTAATTAAGGAGCTTCTTTGCTTTCATATAGTGAGACTAATTAGAAAGCAGCATTAAATTTACTTTGGGCCTGAATAATTCAGACATGCAAGCAGTATTATTTTTCCCATTTTTGCTTCTGTTAATATTTAAGATGAATGTATGACCGGAATGTTATACATTATATAGCTGATAACATCTCATTTGTATATTATTGGGCCTCATGTAGATGACGGAAGCTTACATTCCCCTCAATCAGATTTTGAATAGTTATTGCTGTTTGGAACTACCATGTTCAAATAAGTGTGTGTGTGTGTGTGTGTGTGTGTGTGTGTGTGTGTGTGTGTGTGTATGTAGGCAGCAAAAGGTAAGCTTACCCCCCCTCCCCTCTTCCATCAATATTTCTCAATACCTAGAAGGCTCCTGTGATAACAAATGGTAGAATGAAAACTGTTGATTAGGACAATTAGGGGACTGGAGACTAAAACATACGAAGAACAGTTACAGGAACTGGGCTTGGCTAGTCTAGTGAAGAAACGGACCAGGGCAGACATGATCGCGGTCTTCCAATATTTGAGGGGCTGCCACAGGGAGGAGGAAGGGGTCAAGCTATTTTCCAAAGCACCAGAAGGCCAGACAAGGAATAATGGATGGAAATCGAACAAGGAGAGATTCAACCTGGAAATAAGGAGAAACTTTCTGACAGTGAGAACAATCAACCAAGGGAACAGCTTGCCCTCAGAAGTTAAGCTTCATCACTGGAAGATTTCAAGAAGAGATTGGACTGCCATCTGTCAAATGGTGTAGGGTTTCCTGCTTGGGCAGGGGGTTGGACTAGATGACCTATAAGGTCCTTTCCAACTCTGATTATCTGTTATATGTGTTGGAGAGATGCTAACCTTCCTCCCTGCCTCCATCCTACCCATTTCTTTCCCTCTCACAATCAATATTTTCCCCATGAGCAAGTTAAAACTAAACGCAACCCAATGGCAAAACCTGCTACCCCAAAGTGATAACAAGGCCTGAAACACAGGTAATTGTTATGGCAAAACAAACTGAGATAAGGCTTAGGAGGAAATTACAGTTAGGACATTTAATCAATGGAACGGCTTGTTTCCAGATGTCATGGGTTCACCAGCACTGGAGATTGGACAACCCTTTGTCAGAAGTGGTATAGCGTTTCCCGTTTCCTTGAGCAGGGAGTTGGACGAGAAGACCTCCAAGATCTCCTCCAACTGTGTTATTCTATCATATTCTGTAACTGAGTGAGCTTATATAGAAAAGAGGGTGAGAACATGGCAGTGAGATACTAGGCAATTAGCAGCCCCCAGAACAGATTATACAAGCAGTAGAACAAAGGATCAGCAGAAGATGCTCTTTTGGGTTTTTTTTTAAACTCATCTTTACTTTTCTCTCTTAAACAAAATATTCCAAAATTGTTTACCACCTCCATATGATAACTGACACTTCTCCTTTTGGCTGACAATCTGTCCCCAGCCTTCTGCCTTACACTAGCTATGCTAGCAGTGGTTGTGATAAAAGCAAACACTTAAAAAAATAGAGGAGAGAAATAAATCAAATCTAAAGAGTCTAAATGACAAAGGAGAAAGGAAACTATTTCCCTTCCAAATATCTACTGGGGTTCACATTCCTGGCCCATATTTCCTTTCAAAGGATCTTTCTGTAGTTGGATTAGTGAAGGCGATACCTATACAATGGAAAACTACAGAAAAAAAATTAAGATACAAGTAATCCTCAACTCATGACCACAAGTGAGGCCCCAAATGTATGTTGTTAATTGAGAAACTTGTTAAGTGAGTTTGGCCCCATTTTATTACTTATCTTGGCACATTTGTTAAGTAAAACACTGCAGTTGTTACATTAGCAACACCGTCGTTAAGTGAAATGTGAATTTCCCATTGATTTTGCTTGTCAGAAGGTCGCAAAAGGCAACCACATGCTCCCGGGACACTGCAACCATCTGTCATGTCCCTGTTGGAATCTGACTCTGGGGGAGAGGAGGATCAGCTGACAGGAAGTGTGGCTCCGGAGGTTGTGAAGGAGGCTGGGCAGTCAGAGGAAGACCCAGGCCCATCCCCTCTCCATCCTAGGGAATGCAGGGAGGAGAGGATAAGGGAGAGATGTGAATGGCATGGTCTAAGGGGAAGGAAAGGGCCTTGATCCTCTTCATGGGCTGCAACTGTGAGAACTGGTTAAAAGGACGAACATGCATATGGACCAGTGCTGGAAACAAAGCGTGGAAATATCTCTAGTGTGCTGTTCCTCTTTGAGTTTGGCGTCCTTCCCAGTGTGTGTTCCAATATCTGTGGATGCCTTCAAGTCCTTATCTTGCCTGGTTCCCTTAATTGCTTCAGTGTGGTTTGTATTGTTTTTACTCTTTATAATTTATAGGCATTTTTAGTTTAAATGGCATTTCCTCCTTTTTGTAACTGCTTGTGGGGGAGTTTTTTGTCTCCAGTCAAGGATATTTGGAGCTTTGAGGCAAAGTGAAGGAATAAAAGGGGCTTCACCTGGTTTTGTAACTGTGTTTATTTTGTATCCTACCCTGGATCATCACACCATCATAAATATGACTCAATTGCCAAGCTTCTGAGTTTTATTCAGGTGACCATGGGGATGCTGCAATGGTCATAAGTGAGAAAAATGATCACAGACAAGAGATGACGGATAGAAAGGAAACATTCTTTTTTTCTAATATAATGATGGCCTGATTAAAAACTAGAATAGAGGTAGAAATAAGAGTACACACTTTTATATAAAGCAAAAACTAGATGGAAAAATTAAAGGTTGAAAGATGGTATTATTATGTATGATTAAACAATATCGTGATTGGCACTAGAATGGTGTATTGAAACATTGAATAACTAAATAATGAAGGACTATATCTTAATATAAACACCTGTGTCAACACTAGGATTAGTTCTGGTGGCCTGACTAGAAGCTAGAACAGAGGTAGAAATAAAAAATAAGGGGTATATTAGCACGCATATTTTTGATATAATAGAATAAAAGCAATAACTAGATGGAAAGATTAGAGGTTGAAAGATGGCATTATTATGTATGCCCAAATAATATTGTGATTGGCATTAAAATGGAACATTGAAATGTTGAATAACTGCTTTAAAAGAAACATGTATATTAATACTAGGGTTATGTAAGTTTGACTAATGTAATAAATATTATTAATATTATTATTGCTACTTGTATTGAAATGAATGATACCCAGATGCCACACTGTTCTTGTATTGATGTCGATGTATATTTAAAAATAAAACCCCCAAAAAACAGCGGGGGGGGAGAGAAAGAAAAATGACCACAAATCAATTTTTCTTCAGTGCCATTGTAACATCTAACAGTCACTAAGCAAATGGTTGTAAGTCAAGGACTACCTGTAGTGGTTTTTGCTTCACTCCTAATTTGCATAATATCAATGACATAACTAAGCATAGGAAGAAAGTTCTGCATCTCCTCTGCTACTAGACGTGGCAAAATCACAATTGGTAGGATACATTTTTTATGGATTTGGTTGGCAAAAATAGGAAACTTACATAATGGAAAGGAAGCATAATAGCCAGTATGATCCCACTGAACAGCAGCACCATCAGCATCACAAAAAGCACCCCCTGGCAAGACGTAAAGTCATACTGTGGGAGAAAACAAGAGGACATTAGTGTAAGATGCATGGATTAACTTGAAAGTCCCCTTAGCTCCTGGACAGCCTAAGTCAGTGGCCCCCAACCTTTGGGGCACCAGAGACCAGTTTCGTGGAGTGAAGTTTTTCCACGGATCGGAGGGGATATAGTTTTGTGTGTTGCCTGCATCTCAGGAATGTGGCTTCATTCTTATTTGTGTGTTCAGGTTTCTGGCATGTCATGGACCGGGGAATTGGGGATCCCTGGCTGAAATAATTCCCACATCTGCCTTTCCTAACTTAATATTTATCAGATGCATTGAATCTGCCATCTTAGAGCATTAATGAAGTTGATATCCAAAAACCCAAATATTTGCTACTTCGTTTAGTAGCCATATAGCCTATATTACATGTTCTCTGAACTTAATGTATATTATATATTGTATATTCCCTTTTATGTTATCTATAAACCACAACCATACCAATACAATACCAATCATAGGGGCAAAATCATAAATAGAGATCAAATCAAGAATAGATGTCCACAGAGCATAAACTCAGTCCTTTCAAACAATAGAAAATGTTTGACTTGCCATGTGGAAAGGGCAAAAGACTCTTTCAAATGATTCTACTATATTTTTATTTTCTTGCTGTTCCTGCCTGATAAAGTCCTTTTGAATGAGTGATGATATAGAGTGTTTTTTTTTTTTAAAAATCGTCATACTGTTTGAAGAGATCTTAAAAAGCGTTCCCCACCACCTCCATCTAAAAAGTTGCCAATTAACTTCATTCCCAGTGGGAGAAAATTCATTTTAACTTTTTTGGTTGGCAATTCTTGAGCCAATTCTCATATTTGGATAGGGAGAGGGCAGAGAGGCAAGAACATTCCATGGAAAAGTTGCTTTTCAAGGCCACCACATGACAGGAGAAGCTGTGTAAGTTCGCTCAATGATGTAAATTATAAAGCAGGGTTTTTAAATCTCAGAAACTTTAAAATGGGTGGATTTCATCTCCTAGAATCCTCAACATATCTTAAAGCTGTTAAGATTGAGAAACATGGCTCTAGAGTAATCACAAAATGTTTGCCTGCTAACTTTAACAAAGAAAAAACTTCTCTGTTTACTTAGGAGATGGTAAAATCAGGGAACTGTGGTATAAATGCATTTATGCACCTTGGTCTGGAAGCTAAATATGGTGACAGAAAGGCAAACCAAAGCTGTAATCCCCAGGCAGAGGAGGACAGAGGTGGTGTTGTAGTAGCTGCAAAAGGAATAATGACATGACATCGTTGAGAAGAGTCAAGCAGTCAACATCAGACATATCAGAAGACAATCTGCTTAAAATTTATAAATATGTCTAAGGATCCATCAAATGCTAATTTGTTGTTAATCAAATGGCCAATTTTCATCTTTAGCATCATAGAAAACCATCTGTGGGACTTTTTTTTCTAATTGACCGCCAATTAATCCCAGCAAGAAAAGTTCTGGTTTCAGTTGAATGACCTTGAACATTCCTTGTATATTAAGTGTATTTCTTACAAGCCCACCAGACATGAAAAAAAGGATCTATCATGTTGTGCACATAATAAATTTAAAGTATCTTTATGCAGTAGGATCCTAGATGCTCTCTGAGCTTGGTGGCTTTCTTGTGGAAACCTTCATTACCAAACTAGTTAACATCATGATGAAGTTATCTATTGCTAATGAAACATCTGCAAGAAAACCACCAAGCTCAGAGAGCACCAAGGACTCCACAGTTTAATCCTAACCTACAAATACTGTGTTTTATCAGAACTTTGAAACATTCTAAGACAATTTTTCTGCAGTCATATACCAGGAGTGTGTCATTTTGTAACAAATCTCTTTTAAGTTATAACAATGTAAATCCCAATTTTTACATATTTAAAATTTAATTTAAAACATATTTTTCCCACTGTTCCATCAGTATATTATATCCAAAGTTCTTAGAACTAGACTTTAATAGAATTTGCCCTTAGAAAAATATGCTCAGTATTTTGAGTGTCCCAATTTAAATTAGTTTTTGTATTCTTTTGCAAAATCTTGCTGAATAGTAGGGGAAAGGTTATGGTTATTGCCCTGGTCAGTTGTCCAGGATGCTTGAGTGACAACTTTGTTTATCTGCTCTTCATATTTGCTCTCCCTATGCCATTGGTTCACCTTTGATAAATACTGAACAATGGAAATCCATCATGTTGTTCTACATGGGATTGTTACCGCAGAAACAAAGGGAGGATTATACAAGATCCAAACCAGAGACAGACTGAAAAAGAAGATTCTTTCTAGCATCTTCCCCCTCTCCCCACTTCAATCTATTCATTTCTGGGCAGAATTAGAGCTACTGTACAGCAGTTAGAATAATAGAATATAATAATAACTTTATTGTCACTTTGAGTGTACACTGATCAGCATACATTAAAATGAAATTTCATTGCATGCAGCTCTCAAAGAGTCACCACCTCCAATATACCCTACATGAACATGACAAAATAAATAAATAAATACAAAATTATGTATATACCCACTTATATTATGTGTCTCAAAGAAACAATACAGTCTAGTTTGGATGTATACATGAACATGGTGAGAAAAACAATCTTGTGAGTTTACCAGATGGATGGCATAGGGAAACAAAGCTGTTACAGAATCTGGTAGTCCCGCTATAAATACTTTGAAACCTCCTCCCAGAGGGGAGCAACAGAAACAGACTGTGAAGTGGGTGTGTGGGGTTTCTAACAATGCTTTGAGCTCAAAGCTCATAGCACTTATAAATGGAATCCTGAATAACAGTATCAATGATGCCCAACTCTGTTGGGAAAAGTTGGCTAATTATAAGCAACTGATTATTGGCTATTGAGCTACAGTTGGAGAACTGGAGAATAATGGAATCTTGGAAAGCCTAGAAATTAAAATCAAATTATATATTTGACATAGATTTTCAGAAGTAATGATTGCAGAAAAATGCAGAATGCCAGGGAAAAAATATAATCATGCAGACACACACACACACACAAATACACAGCATGTTATTCAGGTACCTAGTATAGGCATTTACCTGGAGAGCATTCCTGTCAGGTAAGCCATGGACAAAGTCTATAAAAATAAAAATATTTAGTTACTGCAAAAGCAAAAGCTGGAGGCTAAGAAGGAAAAAAGATGTAAAGCTGTTTATGGATATCATTCTTTGAGCTTGTCCAAGACAACTGAGCTGAAAGACCACATTCTATAGTCTACCATATTTTATTTATTTTATTTATTAATTTAGTCGAGCACGTATCAGATAACAGATATAGGTATAAATATGATTACTGATAAATGAAATGGATATGAATAAAAGAAGACACTAGGAAAGGGACAGTAGGCATGTTGGTGTGCTTATGCACGTCCCTTAAAGACCTCTTAAGAATGGGGTGAGCAATAGACAGTCTAAGGTTAAAGTGTTTGCGGTTAGTGGAAGAAACCTCAGAGTCAGATAGAGTATTCCAGGCATTGACCACTCTGTTGCTGAAGTTGTATTTCCTGCAATTGAGTTTGGTGCGATTTACCTTGAGTTTGTATCAATTGTGCGCTCGTGTATTGTTGTAATTAAAATTGAACTAGTCATTGATGAGTAGGGCATTGCAATAGATAATTTTATGTACTACACTTAGGTCAGACCTAAGGCGGCATAGTTCTAAGTTGTCTAAGCCTAAAATTTCAAGTGTGGTGGCGTAAGGTATTCTGTTACAAGTAGAAGAGTGGAGGACTGTTCTCGTGAAATATCTCTGGAATCTCTTGATTGTGTTGATGCTGTATATGCAATGCAGGTTCCAGACAGATGAGCTGTATTCAAGAATTGGTCTAACAAATGTTTTGCATGCTCTAGTTAGTAGTATAATATTACCAGAGAAAAAGCTATGCAGGATTAGGTTAATAACTCTTAATAACTTTTTGGCTATGTAGTTACAGTGGGCTCTAGCACTTAGATCATTAGAGATGAGTACTCCAAGGTCCTTGACAGAGTGGGGGTCATCTACAAGGTCATGTCCATTCAGCTTGTATTTTATTTTCTGGAGGGTTTTTTTTGCCAATATGTAAGACAGAGCATTTGTTTGTTGAGATTTGAAGTTGCCATTTGTTTGACCATTTCAAAACCATCCAACCATTTTATGATTTATCTTATGGTAGAAAAATAAGGAAGAGAATAAGTGAGGGTTTCGGCAAAGAAGGAGGCCTTCTAAGAAGCAATTGTGTTGAACTTGGACATGTGAGCTATGAGTTGTGGTTCACTAGATAATTGTGCAAGTTAATGAAGGTATTACACAAACTATTCAGACTGAACAGCTACCTACAGGCCAGGTTCATAGGCTGAAACTCCTACTATTCATGCTAATTGATTGATGTGCTTGGTTTATTTACTGCACCAATGAGGAGCCAGAATCCTTAGGAGTTGACAATCTATCCATTATTGATCTACTGGATGCATGCCACCGATAGTGCATGCCATAATTACTTGTGGTTGGAAATAGATGAGTGATAAACCTTTTGCCTTTTAAATTTACAGATTAAATTGGGGGGAAGTGTGCTGTAAAAATTCCCTAGGGCCAAGCAACTGTTCCAGCATTGAATACTAGGCTACTTACAAAGATGCTGAGGAGGATCAGGTTCCATGGGAAATACCTCCTGTGAATTAAATGAAAGGAAGCCAAGTGAACCAGGTTATCCAAAGTGCATCATGTTGAAAAGAAAGTTGTACATCATTAACTTGCATAATAAGATCATTAAAGAACAACAGAGCAATTAAGGCAATCAGGCCACAGCATGTACAAGTTTCCAAGAATTCTGGTTGCACAAAAGGGCCTGATATCAAGGCACCGGCTTCATTTGAATTATGGCAAAGCCTAAAAGTACAGGAGCTACTGAGTGAAACATTTTTATGGCATGAAAATTAACTCTCATTTCGCCTTCTAATGGCTGTGGATCATGGAACTGGCCAGCTATTAAAGAGGCACCTAGAACGGATTAAATAGCTAGCCAGCCTAATTAAAACCCATGTCACACTGCCCAATGGATGCAAAAAGGACACAGCGGATGAGCAAAATGTTCCATCCATTGTTATCCGCTCTCAAAAGGGGCAAAAATTTGCATAACCAGAGCGAATAACACAGACGCAGGGCGGATGCAAAGCGGATGCGGAATGGAAGCCTAGCGGATGGAAGCGGATGGGAGCGGATGACACATCCGCAGGGCTTCCGGGGGTCCTCAGAAAAGCGGACGCGGAACGGATACAGCGGATGCAGAATGGATGCCGAGCGGATGAAGCGGATGCACAGCGGATGCACAGCGGAAGCCTAGCGGATGCCTGGTGTTAATTGCGCATGCAGGGAGGATGCATTGCGTCAGCCCCGCGGATATAACGGAAGCAGCTCGGAAGCAGGTCGCCATTCAGAGGAAAGACCTGCTGCCGGACAGATTGGCTGCCTTGCCTGCCCTGCCTGCATGTCTGCCTGCCAGCCTTGCTACCAGCCTTGCTGCCAGCCTTGCTACCAGCCTTGCTGCCAGCCTTGCTGCCTGCCTTCCTGCCAGCCTTGGTTCATGTCTGCCTGCCAGCCTTGGTGCCTGCCTGCCTGCCTGCCTGCCAGCCTTCCTGCCAGCCTTCCTGCCAGCCTTCCTGCCAGCCTTGGTTCCTGTCAGCCTCCCTGCCAGCCAGCAACCCCACAACCATGCGGAAGCACAGCAAGCCTCAGCCATCTGCTGCCAGCCCTGGCAAGCGGGACAGGGCTACCATCCCGCCCCCTGGCCCTCACTCTGATTCTCCTGGGGCTTCTGCAGCACGGGCTCGCTCTTCTGGGGCTGGGGCTTCTGCTGCTTCTGCTTCTGGAGGAGCTGATGACAAGCACTCCAGCACCAGCCACCTCCACAGCACCTGCACCCTTCACCCCTGAGACGGAGCAACCAAGAAGAGTGCCAGAGTCTCTTTTTTGTTTTATACCTTGTTGTTAATAAAGTCTATTTATGATTCACACATTTGCTTCATTTTTTTTTAATAAAGTCTTGGTGGAAACTTTTAGAAATGGTTTAAGCCTTTGCATGCTTGTGGGATGGGTAAGGATAGCTTTGGGATGGGTTAGGATACCTGTGGGATGGGTAATATCTGTGGGATGGGTTAGGATAGCAGTGGGATAGATAAACCTCCAGTGCAAGCATAGTGGGACTGTATGGTCCACCCTCCCAGGTGCCACACCTACGGCCCTTCATTATCAACAATAATGTAATAATTATCCACACATGTCAACATAAACACAATTCTTTATTAAACGCCCTGTTCATTGTCGGCCAACCCAACATACATGGCCCAATCTCATCCGTGTGATGAGACAGGCTGAAGGAAGCATCCATTAAGCATCTACCATCCTGTCTTGCCACTCCACTGCTCCAGCTGGGGAGTTGCACCAGTGTCTCAGGAGGTTGCGCTGCTTCTTCGCTTCATGTGAGGCTCTGTTGGGGCCTTGCACATCCTCAGTGTCGATCAGGTTTCGTCCTTGCCTCCATTCCCCAGGCTCCATGTCCCCATTGCCTTGCTGGAGGTCCACGAGCCTGTTCTGCAAGACTGGGTAGCGGGTGAGCATGAGATTGTGCAGGATGCAGCAAGCTTCCATGATCCTCCTCACGGTCTCTGGGCGATGCTGCATGGTGGTGAGAAGTACCTGGAACCTGTTGGCCAGGATGCCAAAGGCGTTCTCCACCACCCGCCTTGCCCTGGACAGCCTGTAGTTGAAGATCCTCTCTTCACGGGTGAGGAGTCTGGAAGTATAGGGCTTCATGAGGTAGGTTGTGAGGAAGAAGGCGTCATCCCCCACGATGAAGTAGGGCACATCTTGTGTGTCGTTGGGCAGGGGTTCTGGATCTGGGAAGACCACAATGAGGTTGCCTTCCAGCTCCTCCTTGAGGTGACTGGCATTGTATACCTGGGCATCCGAAGATGAGCCGTTGCCTGAAGCATCGATGTACATGAACTTGTAGTCAGCATCGACCATGGCGAAGAGGATGATGCTGAAGATGCCCTTGGAGTTGAAATAAGTGGACCCAGAGTTGGGTGGAGATTTGCAGGCCACGTGCTTGCCATCTATGGCTCCAACGGTGTGTGGGAAGTTCCACTTCTGATACCACTGCTCTGCAACTTTCTTCCATCCTTCTTCAGTGGAGGGGCACTGGAGGAGCTCCTGCAGGTATTCTTAGATGATGGCCTGCACCACTTCTCTGACCACAATGCTGATGGTGTTGGATGGCACCCTCCAGCCATATTGCATGCTTTTGTAGGAGGTCCCTGAGGCCAGGTGGCACAGAGTGAGTGCCACCTTGAGCCCAGGTTCCAGGCTGGGCCGGAAGCTGGTGTTTGCCTTGGTCAACCTGGGTGTCAGGCGCTGCACAACTTCATCAAACATGGCTGGAGGCATCCTCATGAAGTTCTGGAACGCCCGAGTGTCTTCGTTCCTGAGCTCCACCATCAGCTTGTTGTACAGTCCGTCCTCCGCTCTACTGGCGAACCATCTTCGGATCCAGACTTTTTTTGGGTGGCTCCTTTTCTTCTCGCAGTAGAGTTCACAGAGCCTGCAGATGGCTTTGCACTGTTGCAGAACGATGGTGGCTGCCGAAAGGACTTTGTTAAAATCCACGGTGGACATGGCTGGATGCTGTGGAAGAGGAAGAGTCAGATGAAGGCTGCAGAGGTCTGCACCGCTGGGCTGCTGTTCTGAAAGTGAGATGCAGGTGAGTTGCTCCCCCTTTTTATAGGCAGTATAGGTTTTCCGCTAGGCATCCTCTAGGCATCCTTAATATCCAAGATAGGTCCCCTCTGTGAATGTTTTTTCCGTTTTAAACGCTTTGTTTCCATGCTGCATCCGCTAGGCATCCGTTCTGCATCCGTTCTGCGTCCGTTCCGCTTCCTCCCTGCGTCTGGGTGGATGCAAGTTGCGCGGATGCGGAACGGATGCCTAGCAGACATAGTGGATGCGTAACGGATGCAGAACGGATGCGTAGCGGATGTGTAGTGGATGCAGAACGGACGAACTGGATACATTTTCCATGCAAAAGTTTTGGGCAGCCCAAAACTTTTGGAGCGGATGAAACGTCAATAAACGGATGCTGAACGGATAGAGAGGAAGCAAAACGGAGGCAGTGAGCACATCGTGTTTTCGAACGGATGGCAAGCTTTTTTGTCCGTTTTACATCCTCTTTGCATCAGTTGGTTCAGTGTGACATGGGCTTTAGATCAAGTATTAGCCAAGATATGACCACATAGAGATACATCAGTCCTTTCAAGCAAAGTAATCAGGTGAATGAGAACTTTTTCTTTCCTCTCTAAGCCGATGTATAACATATGATATATGTAATAAACAGTAGACATATACAGTCAACAACTTCCCCCAATTATAAAATGCCAAGACATAGCACTAGAATATAGGAAATGTCTTTTGATGCAACTGAAAGATAGAATCTGAGCTAGTCATGTTCATTATGGCTGTTTTGCTTTTTTTTCTCTCTCCAGGATTTTTCCTTTTTCATACCCTTTTCCTTCTCGCAGAGTATTTCTCTGTATGTATTAGAACAAACTCCTGAGTATGAACAATACAGAATTGAGAATTTTATCACAGAAGAAAGTAATGACTTAGTTAAATGTTTTCACAATTAAAATGATGAGAGCATTTCTTCACTGGACATGAATGGATACAAGGTGCATTTTGAAAAGAGCATTGATGGCTGGTGGCTAACTATGCATTGGATGCATTCAACTCTGAGGATTTGGGATAAACCAATGGAATGTTTCTGATTCAATCCCCTCCCAATCCCCCCAACCCCAAAGGGAGATGACTGAGTCTATGGTTAACAGGCTAAAGAGAGCTTGTGCAAAGAAAAAATTGCATCTTTTTTGAAAACTGATGCCCATCATCTTCTAGGGGAGATGGGTGACATAAACATTTAATAAATGAACAAATAAAATCTCAGGAGTCATTTGTATATATTCTTGTTCTTCCCATTATACTCAACATGTTCATCTGTAAGCAAACACAACTCATTAACAATACATTCTAATCCCCAGAAGGAAGCAAATCCATAAAAAATTGGTGGCCATGTTTGGTTCTTTAGACTGGCCAAGAAGACTAGGTCAAAGGCATGTTAGAACATCCACTCTTCCACCATTGGTCTCTTCCCCAAACAGAATTAACCCACCACAAATGGTCCTAACCCCTTGTGTAATTTTACCTTGGTCCAGAGCAGCAGGCAAGGATCAAATAGGTGATAAAGAATACAGCACTAGGAGGAGAAAAGAGAGAGAGAGAGAGAGAAAAAAAGAATGAACCAATGGGAGGAGAGAGAATCCTGCCTGCTGTTGCTCTGAACTTTAAGTATTTTTCTTTTTTTCTGTCTTAGATCATCATTGGTTAACAAATTCTGAAGAAAAAGCACTATATAAATACCAGACATAATAATTTATTCTATGATCCGGGCCTTGATGAGGCAAAGGGGCTTGTGTGGGTAAGTGTGGACTATGTCTATGTCCAGAATGTCTCTGAAGGTGAACAGGCCATGATGGATACCCCAGATGAGGGGTCAGCAACCTTAAACATTCAAAGAGCCATTTGGACCTGTTTCCCATAGAAAAGAAAACACCGGGAGCCACAAAACCCTTCCCATGCCTGACTATTTCCTGAGTGGCCACAAAACTTGTATGTATAGTTGAATTAAATATTCTGTTTTCTTCTGAAACTTTTCTTTTCTTGGATTTATCCATGGTTGACCTACCAGGGGTCGAAAAGCTCAATAAATCGCAGGCCGGTGGGTGTCGCACATTGGCAGTTGTGACACATATTTTGAGAAATGGAGTTGCAACAGAGGGATGGAAGAGCCACATGTGGCTCCAGAGCCATAGGTTGCTGACCCCTACCCCAGACTAACACCAATCATATCTGCCAACCTGCATTGGACCAGCATGGCAGATTATGGTCTATTTCTTCCACAGGGCAATACAATCTCAAAAACCGTCCTCTCTCGGGACTGTATTGGTTGGAAACATGTGGAAGAGGCATTCATCCTGCACTGGATAGACAATGGCTAAAATGATGAATGATTTCTTCTACACTAAAAGGCAAGTATAAAATGTAACATTTTTACCACAACCTACTGTGACTGGTAGAACAAAACACAATAAAACAGATTCCAAGTTGAAACAATGTAGATACAAAAAAGGGAGAAGGCTCATAAATAGGGTAGTGTCACCAAGATCAAGACGTTCCCCCCTCCCTAACATTGTCCTTAAATACTTCTCTGGGCTTTCTCTCATAAAATTAAGTAAGCAGAGGCTTTCAGCTTCTTATCCAACAATGGCTTTCTATCAAATCAGATGTTTTTTGTTCACCTAGCCCAGTTGCAGTCCTGATACCAAATTTTATGAAGGAGGAAGGAAGCAGTATCTTTCTGTGTCTCAAATTATACAAGCCCTTCCCAACATCCATATGTTGCCTTTTATTACAACGTTGTCTTCTACTGCTGTGAACATTATGGTACTTTTTCTATAGCAATGAAGATAGATATTTGAAGAGCGGGTCTGAAAATATATCCTGTGCAAAGTCTGATCCTTGTGTGATAGTACAGGAGAAAATAACAATGTTCCTTTTATTCTAGTTTATGTACTCCAAGCCAGTCTTGCAATTTTGATCAGCATTGTTCCACAATATTTGGATATTAGGGCAGCACAATTCTTTGGAAACAGATACTTTGGAACCTGCCAAAGCAGATTTTTTTTAAATGTAGAACAATTTAGCAATTTGAAAAGCCATGCTTTGGGAAGCTGTTCCCAGTATCTCCCACACATGTGACCACAAAGCCATGAGAAAATGCTGTGAGGCTCTACATTCAACATAACATAAATAGCCAGGATTAGCTTCCAGAGCAGCTACATAAGGCAGACAAAAGATATGGCTGTTTTCATGAGTTGAAAAGCTTGCTCTATCTATCTATCTATCTATCTATCTATCTATCTATCTATCTATCTATCTATCTATCTATCTATCTATCTATCATCTATCTATCTATCATCACTTTGTCTATCATCTAACTATATATTTGCCTGGCTGCCTGCTTGCCTATTCTATCTGTCTGTCTGTCTATCATCTATCATCTGCAGTATGTATCTTTATTTCTCTATGTACAATATTTATATTTCTCTTATGTACAAAGATATTGATCTAAAGAAAATTAGCTTTCCACTGGATGGCTAATGTGGCATACATTTTCCAAGTCCTTTAAGTTTTATGTTGAAATCCAGACCCCATCTCAGGGTGGAAAATAAATATGTCTGACCCCCAATTCAATTCTAACAAGTCATCTATGTACTGCAGCCAACTAGTGGAATGCAAAGGAGATTTATTAAGGACTCAAGGCTTCTGATTCAAAACAGAATGGGAGGTTAAGGTTAACTCTTGCTCTCTAAGCATTCCACCAGTATTTTTCCACGAGATAAAGTTTAATAGAATGTAACCTTAAACTGCTCCCCAGACAGTCAACATCTGCTTGGTAAAGAAGAAATTGGCTTGTTAATATGAAGGCAAGTTTCAGGTTACATTTGCAATAGTCAGGTGGTATGCCATTAGACTGAAGAAGCAATGCAATTATGAAAAGTTGGCACTCGCTGAAGAGGACAAAAGTACTGCACCTTAAATAGTTATGCAGGACATGAAAATTCAGCAAGCCTCTTCTCACGCAAGCTAGTCTTGCTGTATTTTTTTTCTTTTGCTTCCAATAACCTAGGTTTTTAGTGTTCTGTGCCATCCTACCCTGTACTTCTCTTGAGTGTTTAATTGACTCCCCTGCCCTAACCCCAACACTTATCCAGAGAAGAATGAAATATTTTTGGGTCTTGGAAAGTGGAGAGAAAACCTCAATTGGGTATAGTGGTGAAGGTCTTAGAAATCAGGAGATCTCTGAATTCTAGTCCTGCCTTTGGCATGAAAGCTGACTCAGTGACTGTGAGCAGTCTTTCTCTCTCTCTCTCTCTATCTCTCTCTCTCTCTCTCTCTCTCTCTCTCTATCTCTATCTCTATCTCTATCTCTATCTATCTATCTATCTATCTATCTATCTATCTATCTATCTATCT
>BLBF01000021.1:6578949-6611374 GCA_015471245.1 Laticauda colubrina | reverse complement strand
TCTATCTATCTATCTATCTATCTATCTATCTATCTATCTATCTATCTATCTATCTATCATCTATCTGCCTACCCCACCTCACAGGGTTTCAATCAGACAACAGAGCTGGAAGGAACATTAGAGATCTTCTAGTCCAACCCCCTGTTCAAGCAGGAGACCCTATACAATTTGAGACAGGCGGCTGTCCAGACAAGTGGCTGTCATAAAGGTGATTGTTGTGGACAAAAATAGTAGGAGGAGGGCATATTAGGTATGTTTGCCATCTTGCAATAAAGCAATAAAGGCAGGATTTTAAAAACACCAAATAAATAAGTCTTTGTGTGTAGATATAAAGATGCTTACCTGCCTAAATTCTCTCTTCAAGGCCACTATTCATACTAAAAAAAAAAAAAGTATCCGTCTTCTATTGCTACTATTGGACCTTGATAATGGATTCATGGCTTCCATAGCTTTTTCCTGCTGGAATGGACTTTCTCTACCCCTTTACATGCCTCTTACTCATACTAATCATTTCATTTCCCTAGCTTTGATTTCACTTTGATGATTGGCAATTGAATACGCCAAATGAGTATGTGGCTGCAGCTGAACTGTAGCCATTCTGGCTACCTGCCAGAGTTTCAAAGCTGTCAAAAGAGCCCACCATCCCAAAATTATTGGCATGCTAAATTTGCACACAGAGCCTAGTTTTGATCAGGGTCTGGGTGAAATGCCTTGCCCGTGAGATTCTGGAATTCCTGGGTCATCATAGGGATTGTTTCCACTGAAAGCCAAAATACCCGAACTGACATTAAATGGTAGAGATTTGCAGCCAAACAAAAAATGTCCTCTTCCAGAGTAAGCCATTCAGTTCTTCTCTCCCACTTTTCTTTTCTCAGTGTGCTCATTTATGACTGATCTTAGATCTTTCCTTTTAAGATTCTTTCATACTGCAAAGCTGACACCTTCCTATCATATCTCCGAGTTTGCTTTTTTTTTTTTTTTACAAAGTTATCGTCCTTTTGCATCTAAATTTGCAATTAGAGTGGAGGAATACTTGTCTGTGGAGATGGATCTGCAAGACCAGTTTATGCAGAGCAGACCAATATGAGGGTTTTGACCTCCAAACTAGGAAGAAAAACTTCTCAAGAACTGGTTGTTCCATGTGAGCTGGTCTGATGAAAGCTGTACTTGCTGTCTGTACAAGTTCTTCTTCAAATCCTTTTCATACCTGAGGAAAGGTCAAGTAAGCAGTGAAGATATTGCTGAACTACAATTCCCAGCATCCCTCCTTCACATGGATTGGAAATGGTAGTAGCTGCAGTTGAGAGAGCCCAGATTTCCCAACTTGCATGAACATTTTGAATCATTTAATGACAGCATTAAAGAGTGTAGGTAATAGGTACGCACTTTGCTTAAATTATCCTTTCTTAACATCCTCTTGTTATTGCTTAAATTGAGCCCATGAATATGGGCCAAAATTTTGCCCCAGTGTTCATTTTTAGTTGTTGGTTTGCTTGTCCACTTCTCCAGCTCCTGAAAAAAGCCCTGTAAATTGGAAAGGTGCAGCTCTAAAATTTCCTAGGCCTCTAATTACAGAAGGCAGGTATGTAGATGGGCCAGGATCCTCTTCCTTTCCCGAGAGAATCCTAGAAACAGTGGCCAAAGTATGCACAAAAGAAAAATGTGTGGGGGCATAATGAACAATGCAAGATTTATCCTCTGAAATTATGATTTGTTTTGTCCTTTTGTCCTTTCGTCTTGTTCTGTTAAAAAAGAATCTGCAGAAAAACAAGGAATAGCAAAAGCAAAGGGGGAGATGTGCCCATGTCCTTTTCTCCTTTTTCCTCCCCTATTTTAAGCAATGAGTATGGATGATTGTGGATAAAATAAAAGAATACTGGTGGTCTTCAACTTACAACAGTTTGCTTAATGACAGAAGTTACAACGGCAATGAAAAAAAGTGACCTATGACCGTTTTTCACAGTTATGACAGTCGTAACTGTGAAAAAAATGGCCATAGGGCAGTTGATCATGAGATCAAGATTCAGATGCTTGGCAACTGGTTCATATTTATGACCATTGCTGTGTTCCAAGGTCATGTGATTCCCTTTTGTGACCTTCTGTCAAGAAATCAATGGGGAAGCCAGATTCAACAACTGGGTCACTAGTGTATCAACTGCAGTGATTCACATAACAAGTGAGGCAAGAAAAGTCATAAAATGGGGCAAAACTCACTTAACAAATTTCTCACTTAGCAATGTAAACTTTGGGTTCAATAGTGGTTGTAAGTTGAGGACTACCTATGTAGATATGGTGACCAGACCTAACCCCCTGAAACAAACAGAAGAATAAATAAATATGATTGGCTAACACCATATTTACACTTTGATCCTAGTTGGCTAATCTGTCCACATCACCTTATCCTTGAAAAAACAAAATGAAATGAAGCTACAGGGTAATTCTTTTTGTTTGTTTTTGCTTTTGTTTTTTCTTATCCTATAAGGTGCCGTGTTAACTTTGATGGCTGACATACAAATAATCTCTGAGATCAAATCTGTACTTACTAGGAAGCCCAATACCAGGCTGGATTTGCTTGGATATATCCTTGAACTGGTTTACTGCAATAATAAACGCAAGAGATTAGAATAACAAGAGCAAAATGTGGAGCATGACAATCCTTGATTAAGGAATTTTAATACTGACCTAATTATCCTTCTAAGAATGCTTTTATAATAATAAAGTACCACCTTGCTTGCCTGCCTGCCTGCCTGCCATGCTGGGAACAATAAATCTTGATTGATGCTAATTATGACTAACGTAGAAAACAAAATAGAACACTCACTATGTTTGATTTATGAAAGTATCAAGACAAATTTGAATTTTAGTGCTCGATTAAAAATACCTCCCTTAAGGGATGCTATGATCTGAATATTTCTAAGTGGCCTACCTTAATACTTCAAATATGCACTAAACTAAAACATAATTGAGTCATGCAGAATAGATGTATGATCGGGGGAATAACATTTATCAGAAAATTCTGCATGTTTAATTCCTCATTTTACAAATGTGGAGTACGAAAATATGGGAGGAGTAACATCAATAGGAAAAATAATAATAACAGACCAGAAAAGAAAAGCAGTGGCAAAAGATGTGTTGCAAGGCAGGGTTACTAGGACAGAGACTTACCAGAAAGTGAAGATAGCCACAATGCTGACTGTAACAAGGAGCTGAAGTAGAAGGATGCTATAAACCTAATATCAAAGAAACAGAATAAATATCAGCCTGGTTAATGCTCAGCAATTATTCTGAAGACCTGATAATTAAAAAGCAAGTAGTTCTAGTTCTACCACTCACTCTTTTGGGGGGAAGTTCACACATTATACTGTAATCTCCTTACATGATCATGTTTTAGCCATCTCCATAAGGGCCATGTAATCAATACTAGAAGAAAGGAGTTGGTCACTGTTTTATGTGTTGATGAGAACAAGATCCATGGGTGATGAAGGAGTCCTCAGTAGAGAATATGTTGTGAATCTATAGTGAAATGTAATCCAGATTCATGGTAGGGAGGGGCTCTTTCCCAGAGACAGTGGAGTTTTGAATGTCTGATAGGCAGGAAGAGGGCAAAGATGGTCCCCCCAACTAACAATTTGCTGAGTGCATCTATTGCTATAATTGGTTTAATCTGTCAAGATTTTTGTCTGTAGGCTAACAATAATAAAGAAACTACTCGGAAAGAACTCCTTGTGTTGCCCCCATTCTTGGGACCTGACAGAAACTCCCAGCCATTTCACTGAACCTAAAATGTCTTGAATCTAGGCCTAACATTCTTGAGTCTAACTCAAGACACAATTTCAAGCTCAAAGTTTTATGTGGCTAGGACTTTGCCAAAATTAGCTGGAATACCTTCAAATCCCAGAGATTGGAGGAAACTGAAGATCCAGATCTTAAAACTAAGAGGAGGGAATTTTAGATGGTCTGAAGGCTGAAGTTTTGAGTGTAATTTTAACAGTTGTGATTTCATTTAATAGACAATTGACCTTGGCATTATTATTTCTGAAGCACCTCTTCATGACTAGACTTTCTGGAATCTGCTTTAGCCTCTGATTCTATCTGATGTTTTATCTTTGTTCTAACACCTGTTCTTGATCATACGCTTCTTTCTGACTTACATAAAGTGAATTAACCCTCTTGCAACCTACCATTCTTCCTCACTATTGATTAAGCATTGAGTTTGGTTTGGTCTTAATTGCTTTGACATTACCTTCCTGATGAATACCCTGCGCACATTCTGGTCGTCCCAGCTGAAAGTTGTGAGGGTCTCAGTTTCCCCTGAATATCCACTTCCATAGTTAGGACTGGAATCTGAAACAGGTAGAAAAATAAAGATTTTGTCTAAGTAAAAAGGTATGTCATATCAGATGAGACTGTGCTCTTTCCTACTGCAATTTATGGTCTGAATATTTATTTTGCAGTTTCAGGTTTAAATTAAATTGAATCAACCTATCATCAATTTTTTTTCTGAACTAATCAAAGGATATATTGGAGGCAAATTAAACCTTCATAGGAACCATAAAAGTATAGAAATCTATGTTATGGATTGGTTAGCTCTTCTGGCTGGTTTCAGCAGTCACATTCATTCTGGGATGTCTACTCTATACACTACATAACACAGCTTTGATTAAAACTTCCCTCCTTCCACCCACACTCCACTGTCCTTCTGAAATCACTTGCAGGTAATGGTAGTCAATCTTCTATGAGGAGATATTTTCTCGCCCCTACGGAGCTCAAACACTTTTGGAGGCAAGTTATGCTAATTCACGGTACTAAAAATCAAGAGGAGTCTGGGCATACTTTTTCTCATTAACACATTTTATTCAAAGGCATACACTTTTGTGAGTTGCATCTCACTTCATTCGCTACACCAAGTCAGCCATTGTTTTCCTATGCCAGTAATAGCCATCTATGACAGAAATGGCCTTCAGAGATAGACCATTACTCTAGAGCAGTGTTTCTCAACCTTGGCGACTTGAAGATATGTTGACTTTAACTTCCAGAATTCCATCGTTTGCCATGCCAGTTGTGGAATTCTAGGAGTTGAAATCCACACATCTTAAAGTTGTCTAGGTTGAGAAACATTGCTCTAGAATACTCACACTTATTTCTTCTCCCAGGGCACTTAGGCTCAGAAAAGGATGAAAGTCTCTCCCCCCCCCCCACCAGCCATTCATTAAATTAGCAAGCTGCGATGGTGTTTCCCTTCTGTAGCTCACAGGACTGTTGCACTCCATGTGGAAGAGCAACAAACAAAGCCTCCAACCTAGCAGGTCAAAGTAGTTGTGAGAAGAAATGGTGATTCCCTCTGCCGGCTTCTAACTTATTATCAACATATAGTACAACATTCCTACAGTATTCAAAGATAACAAAAATCACTGTGATCGTTAGTGGTATCCATATGATTAATTTTTATTTTTTCAATCTGTTGTAACCTATTGTGAGTCTTTTGATTATAAAACAAAGAAAACTGAAACTATCTTGAGATACTTTATTTTGTTATTTGTTCCTATACATTGGATATCACACAATACTGTACTAACATCTCATAAACATAATAAATAGGGAAGGGGAGAAAAAATATACCAATGTTAGTATGAGCTGGATGAATCTGACTTGGGTTTCTGAACACCTCCAGTTGTGGCAGCATAGATCTCCAACTCCCACAAATTTATATAAAATGCCTACCTAATAGAAAACTGTATAACACAAGTGGACTAATTAAATGACGAAGCAAATGTGAGAGGAATGTGCAGGGAGATATATTTTGCACCTGAAAATATGCAAGCACATGTATGTATATGATAGTTTCTAACTGAGGCAGTTTCCAACTGAGGCAGAAACAGGACAGAACCAAAATATGCCTTGAAAATAATAAAGTCATGCAAGGAAAAAGAACCAACACTGACCATGTCTCTGTATAAATAAGAGTATTTTACAATTCTAAAAGAAATAAACACACATTTTAAAAATTAAAGTCTAAGTAGGACATGTAGGGTTTTTTTTTTAAAAAAATGCCATTCTATTAAGTCTATTTTAGATTTTTTTTTTTTAAAGAGAGATTCCCTGTTTTATACCTTGCTTCTGGGCTATGTGGGTTCTATGCATTTGAACCCTGGACATATGAAGGTATAGGGAAAGGGAGAAAAGGAAATAGAACAAACTTTAATTTACTTTTGAGGCTGAAGTGCATGGAAAATTCCCATCTCCTAGATGGACAATTTTAAAAGATGTCACAGGCGACAGTATCAGAGGTCAAAGATCTAATGAAAAAGAAGAATGACAAAGATGAACCTGGAATGACTTTGAAAACTGCATGTTCCAGTTTTGCTGAAAAATCAGACCCAGAAGCTGCAAAGCAGGATCAAAAGGCCACAAAGTAAGGGGAGTCCGGGTAGATATTGTCCTCTTGGGATCATGTGAATATCTCAAGAAAGCAACAGCTTCATTATTTGTTTAGACATGTGAAACTGCAAGAACTGCATGCCAAGGTCATGTGACTGGTATCACAGAAATCATATTTACTATTTCAACCATTCCATTAACATTCTATCTATTGAGATACTAAAAAGACCTAGTCCTTAAGACTGTGATTGAGGCTGAAATTATGGTTGTTAAGTCAGACCCAAATTTATGACCTTTTTTGTGGCAGTCATTAAGCAAACTCCACAATCATTAAACAAACATGGCAATCATGAAGCAAACCCATTGTATGAAATCGAATTTGGGTCAATCATTGAGATGTATTCTTCTGCGCTTTTGGACTTATGCTAGAGCCCAACTTCAGGGAATTTCTCTCCTGGAATACATGCTTTGGGGTGTTCTGTTATTCATGTTTATATGATGCCTTCCTATTGGCTGATTGGTGTGTTGATGGCAGGCAATTGGCAGGCATTTCCCTGTGCTGCCAAGCCCTCGCCTCCTAAATATTTGATAGGCATGTGATAATTCAGCAGTCCTGTTAACTGTCAAGGGGCTTGTTTCCCAGGCTTCAATCACTTCCCTGGCTGTTTTTGTGCCTGCTCGTCCAACAATCTTAGTTACCTACAAAATTGAATGTGTGTCAATGAAATGGGCAATGTATCCAATGGGTTTTTTTGCTAGAAACGCTGGTTTCCAGCAATAGACATTATAAATTACAATCACATGACTGAAGGATATTGCAAAAGGGTGTAAATGAGGGTCAACTGCCAACCACCCAAAATGTGATCACATGAACATGAGGAGATGGGCAGCCATTGGAATGTCAAACTTAGCTTGTAAAGAATGGAATGGAACAGAAGGGAAGGGAAGGGAAGGGAAGAGGAGAGGAGAGGAGAGGAGAGGAGAGGAGAGGAGAGGAGAGGAGAGGAGAGAAGAGAAGAGAAGAGAAGAGAAGAGAAGAGAAGAGAAGAGAAGAGAAGAGAAGAGAAGAGAAGAGAAGAGAAGAGAAGGTCTTTTAGTTCAACCCCTTGCTCAGACAAGAAACCCGATACTGTTTCAGACAAAAGTAGCCCGGGGGGGGGGGGTGTCCTGTCATAATTTCAAATAGCTGCTAAGTGACTGGTTGTAACCCGAGGATTACCTGTAATGCTATCGGGGTGGATGGGAGATTGGTTTTTATATGTATTAAATGCCACAAAAAGAACCCATGCCATGTGGGTGGGAGGGGGGACTACAAATAAATTTGGAAGCAACAACCTTCTTTTATCACTATCCTCAACCACTAGCATTTGGCAGGGATTCCATCTCATTAAAAAGATGTTGGATAATCATTTGTCTGAGGTGGTGGGGTTGGACTAGAAGACCTCCAAGATTCCTTCCAACTCTGTTATTCTATTCTATTCTATTCTATTCTATTCTATTCTATTCTTTATCCCACTAGTTCAGGGGTCTTCAAACTTGACAGCTTTAAGACTTGTGGACTTCAACTCCCAGAATTCCTCCTCCAGTCATATTAGCTCAGGAATTCTGGGAATTGAAGTCCACAAACTTGCCAAGTTTGAAGACCCTTGCACTAGTTCAAAGTGGTTATCAACAAGCCCAGTAAAGCAAAATAAAATGAATAAAATAAAGGAACCATTTTAGGCACAGTAGTAATAATCAAAATGCCACTCAAAAGGAATAGCTACAAAATCAGACAATGATACACATAAAAAAAATCTTGTCAAAAGTTTATTAAAAGCCTCTCTCAGTCACATATGTAAGGTACCCGGAGAGAGTATTATTCTTCAGCACTCTTCTCTAGGCTGATAGTTTCTGTATGAATTGGGACTATAGCTGCCATAATTCTTAGCCTATATGGCCATTAACAGTGTTTGTTTGAAATTCTGGGGATTCTGGTCCTAATATGCATGGGGGGAATTCAGCTTAGTAAGGTTCCCTGCGTTCTCCAAGCCAATTTCTGTCACCAAAAGGATTCCACTTAATATACCTATATCTCAACCAGAATGCGGAAGCAAAGCAGAACTGTATAGTGTACATATTTGTTTTTATAGTGTGAGAAATTATTCTTACGACACTTGATACTCAAAAATGTTTTAGGGCTTAACGCCCAATAGCAAAACTTTGAACTTAAGTTTAGAAATAGACCAATCCAAAAATGGCAGCTAATAAAATGTTGTTACTTTGCAGATGGCTCAATCAAGATCCACAATGCCATATCTATTTGCACAACCAAAGTTGCCAAAGCCTCTTTGGATACCAGATCATGTTGCACTTACCCTAGGGAAGGATCAGGTAGGTAGACCAGATGAAATGAGCAAAACTATTCCAAGTTATAGCTTCACCTAAACATACATGAACCATGTTTCCTCTGAGAGCAGGAATAAACTAAAAGTTGATTCTATAGTAGGGGTGTGGTTCCATCTCATCTAAACCAGCAGTTGCCAACAGGTAGGACGCAGCCCACTGGTGGACCATGAAAAAATTTTGGTGGGCTGCAGAGAAATCTCACCCCCAGAGCACCCCCCAAAGCAATTAATCCAGGTGCAGAAACACAAGGCTGCATCACCCACATGGCCCACGGGAACCTTCCCCACCCACTCACTCCTTATCCGGCAAACTTGCCCACTAAGTTGCTATTTTTCCTTTTTCTGATCATCATCTGTTCTGCTGTGCCGGGAGATTTAGATTAGTTAGGAAGTAGGAAATGGTTGGATTTCTTGCTTTCTAGCTAGTCTTTAGATCTTCGGCTCTACTTTTAAGCACAGCCAAACCTCCCTTAGGACTGAAGGTTCTATTATTCAGTGCAGACTCACAGCAAGCAAATTTTATATGATAGACTCAGGTAGCTGATGGCAGATAGATAGATCACTGAATGATTCTGTGAGCGACTCAATCTGCCTGCCTGCTTTGCCTGATTTTGAGTAAAAGTTGCTCTTTTTTTAATAAAAAAATTCAATATTTATATAAATATTTATAATATTTGCATACAAGCCATGCCCAGCCAGTCACATGATCACCAAGCCACACCCACAAATTTGGCCACATCCACAGAACCAGTTAGTAGTCCCTGGGATTTAAAATTATGAGTTTGGTGATCCCTGAAGTCCAAAAGGTTGGCAACTCCTGATCTAAACCATAGACCTAATATATCTATGCTCCAACACAGGGGTCCCCAATCCCTGGGCCATGGACCAATACTGGTCCTAGACCTGTTAGGAACTGGGCCGCACAGCTGGAGATTAATGGCAGGTGAGCAAATGAAGCTTCATCTTTATTTGCATCCACTCCCCAGTGTTAACATCAATGTCTCAGCTCCACTTTAGATCATCAGGCATTAGATTCTCATAGGAGAGTAAACCCTACTGTAAATTGACCATGGAGGGATCTACATTGTATACTCCTCCTCCTCTCCCGCAGTCTGTGGAAAATTTGTCTTCCACAAATCCGGTCCCTGGTGCTCAAAAGGTTGGGGACCACTGCTCATTAAAATTAATCTTTAACCTGTAAGATGTCATTCTCCTTCTCCTCTGGTATCAGGATTAGTTACCATTAGGAAGACCTTGGGAATTACATTTCCTGCTACAAGATCTTTAAACAGATGTAAAAGTTCTCTCAGATGATTTCATTTGCTGCTATATATGCTATGTTAATGACCAAATCATTGCTGTAGACACTTATCCTCTAAACCCAGGGAATCCAACTCAATTTCATTGCAGGCCACATCAGGGTTGTATTTGACTTTGGGGGGGACTGGAGTAGTGGCCAGAGTGGGTGTGGCCATCTCAATGTCATTCCTGTGGTGTCACGAGCACTCTGCCAATGCCAATGGGTTTCTGAGATCCATTTTCACTGGCAGAGGGTTGCAGGAGGCCATGGCAGCCAAAAACAGAGCTCAGGAGCCCATTTTCACAGCACTACGGGCTGGTCCCTCATTGTTTCCAGGGCAGCCCCACAGGCCAGATGTAAGTACCCCGCAGGCTAGATATGGCCCCTGGACCTTAAGTTTGACATCCCTGCTCTAAACATTGCAGATATTAGTAATAATAAGAATAATACAAAAGACGTATCTCAAGGAAGGAATCTCACATATTTAGGGCTACCCGTTGTTATTAAATCTTCAAACGGAATATTCCCACCATCTATTTGATATGGTACATTTCCCATAAACATTATTAATCAGGGAAGCAACAGGGTTTGGAGGGGAATAATTCTGATTTATCCATATTATTGCTTAAAATGTAATGATAACCCCAGGTTTGCTACTATAAGTTGTGCTACTATCAGTTTTCAAGATCAATATCCTATCAAAGCAGTTATTGATTAAATGAAATTACTCCGATAAAGAGCTAAGAGGAACAAGCATCACAACTTGCCATTGTGGTAATGGTCAATAATTTTGGCCTTTGGACAACAGTCCCATTTTGGCATTATCTTAAATCCACTCTCCAAATGCCCATTTGTACCATAATAGCTAAGCAAAGAATTAATTGATCAGTTGCATTTACTCTGTTTCTGTAGGGATTCCAGCTTTGTGTGGGTTTTACGCAGAAAAAACTTCTCCAAAGGCATTGAAAGGCTCTAGCAGTTAAAATAAAAATAAAAACAATGAAGAGCAATGGGAGAAAAATTTTGCTGCAAAGTTGTCTCCTGTCCTCCAAGTCAGTGCATTATGATGATACAGGACTGGAATCTTCAGGAGACTGATGGGATCTCCCATTCACTGTTGCCATGATTTTCTGGGGGGTCAGTTTCTCTTTTCTAGTCAGTTATGACTCAAAGGTGTTATCTAAAAGGGGCAAAGCATGCTCTGAATTTACCCTTCCCTAATCTTTCCAGTATATTCCAGCCCATACTGCTTTTTCCCAGTGTCTACTTCATCTTCTTGGTATGTTCTCACTGCCCCATTCACCTCCTGATCTTCGATTCCCAATGAGCCACCTTCCATCTTCAGAAAAAGCCCCAAAACTGTTTCTACAAGCCAAATAATTGCCACTGGCATGGCAATACAAAAAGGTATCCTTGACTTACAGCAGTTCATTTAATGAACAATCAAAGTTACAATGGCACTGAAAAATGTGACATTTTTCAGTTATGACCTTTGCAACATTCCCATGATCATGTGATCAAAATTCAAATGCTTGGCAATTGGTTCATAATTATGACCACTGCAGTGTCCCTGGGTAATTTTTTCACACCTTTTGCGATTTTTTGAAAAGCAAAGACAATAGATAAGCTACATTCACTTTACAACCAGGCTACTAACTTATCAACTGCAATGATTCACTTAAAAATTGTGGCAAGAAAGGTCGTAAAATGGGGTAAAATTTAAATTAAGCAACCACAAAGGCTGGATTCACACATAATGCCAGGCCATAAATAAGGTTAATACATTGTGTTCAGCCAAAAGTAAACTAACCATACTGGCTAATGTACTTTGCCACCAAGGCTAACCACTTTGCTAACCATAGTTAGGTGGGGAATGTCTCTCTGAACACAGATATCCCTTTCAGATATTATCCCAACATATTGCCAGGGGTATTTAATCTTATTTACAATATTATTTTGCTAACCATTGTTTGCATTGCAGTTGTGTTCTACAAAAATGGCAAAATTGTAGCAGACTTTAATGCAGAAGAAAAATATACATGAAGGGAAACAAGTATATAAGATGCTCACTCTTCCTTAATTAAGGTTAGGGGATTGAAAAAGTTAGGTCTGCAACCATCCACAATCTGGGTTTACTGTTTTGGGAATCTGGTTAAGTACTAATGGTACAACATATGGAATATTAATAAAATAAACACGATCATTTGGGCAATGTTTTTTCCAGTATAAATGTACTGATCCAATATTTTCCTAATCAGGAAAAAATATGGGCTAAAACAATATCATATAGCACTATGGAAAATTATTGAGCCTCTTGTACTGTTTTTGTGTCTCATTCAGTATTTAATGTACTAAAAAATCTAGCAAAATAAGATGATTTGTTCAGAAATGCTTCAAGGTGGCTATTTCTGGTATTCTAAGAGCATGAAACTCTTCTGGGTTGCTTCGCATAACATTTGAACGAAAGGTTTGGTTTGCTCTTCTACACAACCCATCTCAGATGGGAAACCACAAATAAGACTAGATATGCACATTCACGCTTTTGCAATGATTTGGAAGAAGCTGGTAGAAACCCTTAGGACCTCTCTCCGAGCTGCAGTGAATTAGGGATAAAGAGGAAGAAGCCCTTTCTAAAGTCACTTCTCTTGCAAGGTCTTTGCTCATCTCCTTGATCATCACACAAAGTATGCCTTCTCCCTTCTGCTTCGCTCTTTGATTCAGATGAACCTCTTCCCCCCTTCTATTCAGAATGCAGCTTCACATGTATCCATCGTACATGCACCTCCTCCTTTAGAAGACCAGCCCCAACTGGATGTCTTTCTACATAGATTCCTTCTCAAGCCAGGAGGAGGAATAACAGAATAATAGAGTTGGAAGGGACCCAACTGGAGGTTTTCTAGTCCAACCCCCAACTCAAGCAAGAAATCTGTACCATGTCAGACAAATAGTTGTCCAATCTCTTCTTAAAAACTTCTAGTTGTTGGGGCACCTACAGCTTCTAGAAACAAGTCATCCCTTTGATTGTTCTAACCTTCAGAAATATCTCCTTAGTTCAAGAATGGTTCTTCCTTGATTAGGAGAGATAAAGAAGTGAGCATCAAGGAAGGTTCTGGGGTTTCTGAGTACTTTGCTTCCACCAAATGATCAAGCCTCTCTTTGTGCAATTCCCAAGGGATCCATCTAAGGCAGGGCTGTCAAACTCCCAGCCCATGGGCTGGATGTGTCATGTACTGGCCATGCCCACGCCCGATTTAGCAAAGGGCAAAAAGGTCCCAATATGTCACGTGACGACACCACGGCGATGTGAGTTTGACACCCCTGATCTAAGGGGAAGAGGGATAGAGGGCTGGATGAGGTGCTGCTGTCACTGCTGCTTAGGTGATAGCTTATAGCAGGGGTCTTCCAACTTGACAGGTTTAAGACTTGTGGACTTCAACTCCCAGAGTTCCTCCTCCAGTTATGTTAGCTCAGGAATTCTGGGAGTTGAAGTGCACAAGTCTTAAACTTGCCAAGTTGGAAGACCCTTGGCTTATAGTCACAGCAGAGAAGATAATGTTACAATTTTCACTCCTTCCTCCTTTCCTCCATTGCAGTTTCTATAAGGTCCTGTAAAGCATGAAGCAAGGAGTGGGACAAGGTAAAATTCAAAGCCACTTCTATCTGGGACTCAAACCAACTGCTTCCCCTGTTTGTCTACCACCATTCATGTTCAAACATGTCCCTTTCTTCGCTTTCTTGAGATCTCTCTTACACTTGAGAGACTCTTACTAAAAAAAAAAAAATCTTATTGGTAGGTTGTAGGACACTTCAGAGACTGTAATTTTCTATTTCTGATATCATACTCAGAAGCCCAGAAAAACGCAGGCTGGTTTAATGAACATCAGAGAAGGGGTTCAGCAGAGGTGGGATTCAGCAGGTTCTGACCAGTTCTGGAGAACTGGTAACAGAAATTTTGAGTAGTTTGGAGAACCGGCAAATCCCATCTCTGACTGGAGAGTTTACAGGCGCCTTCCCCTGCCACGCCCACCAAGCCATGCCCACAGAACCAGTAGTAAAAAAAAATTGAATCCCACCCCTGGGGTTGAGCTTGAGTGAATCCAAAACACTTTTTCCAAATCATCTTTGAAGCTTGTCTTAGTGACCAGACCCACAGCCCCAGTGAACTTTCATGCCTAAAGATAAGCCCCTTATTTCTGGTCTAGTCCCTTAAGCAAGGGAGGGGGAATGGGAGGGAGTGGAGAATATTTCAGAATAGTCAAGTTGTCAATTATGATCTCATAAACGAAGCCATGTCCCTTTTGTACAGGTATCCAAAGGGCTTCTAATCATATCACTTTTTTTGACTTCCCTTCTGGACATTCCTAACATTCCCACTTCCATTTCACATTGGGTCTGTTTTCACACAGAGGAAAAGACATTTGGTTGTACTGTAAGCAAAGCAAAAAGTTATGGTGGGGGAAGTGTAAATTCTGAGGCAGAGAAAAACTTCCTGATCTGAATGTCAGATCGACAAGAATTCCAACAAGAAGTCGCTAAATTTCAAAACTGAGTGAGTTTTATTTATTTTTTTGAAATCAGACCACTCACTGGGATCCACATATGCCCAAGTGGGATGCAGGGGGACATTCAGAGGGGGAGAAAAGACCCCAGCTTTCATCCCTTCTGCTGAGGTTGCCTCTTCATAGCTTGGTGGAACGGCTGGAGCACTGGGCTGCTTTCGTTCGGCATCTCCCTGCTGCCCTTCAGGATTTGCAGGCTTGTTATTCACAGAGAGCTGGAAAAGGGACAGGAAAAAAATAGATTAAAATTTAAAAAAAAAAAAAGAATGACCATTTTTCTTGTAAATTTTACATGGGGAGAGATGGAAGAGAGAATCAAAAGTAGACGAGGTCCAGAGTTTGAGGTCCAGGTAGTCCTTGACTGACAACCACAATTGAGACCAGAATTTAGGTTTTCCTATGTGAAAAATGTATAAAATGAATTTTGCCCCATTTTACGACATTTCTTGCCATGTTTGTTAAGCAAGTCACTGCATATGTTAAATGAGTAACCTGGTTGTTAAATGAATCTGGCTTTCCCATTGACTTTGCTTGTCAGAACGTCACAAAAAACAATCACACATATGTGAGTCAGTTGTCAAGCGTCCAAAGCAGAGGTGGTATTCAGCAGGTTCTGACCAATTCTTGAGAACTGGGAGTGGAAATTTTGAGCAGTTCTGAGAACCATCAAATACCACCTCTGACTGAAGATTTTACAGTATAGCAATAGCAATAGGACTTAGACTTATATACCGCTTTATAGTGCTTTAGACCCCTCTTTAAGCAGTCAGCCTATTGCCCCCAACAATTTGGGTCCTCATTTTACTGACCTCCGAAGGATGGAAGGCTGAGTCAACCGTGAGCCTGGTGGGATTCGATCAGCCAAACTTCAGTGGGAGTAGCTTGCAGTACTGCACTCTAACCACTGCACCACCTTCCCCTGCCACACCCATCAAGCTGTGCCCAGAGAACTGGTAATAAAAAAAATTGAATCCCACCACAGGTCCAAATGTAAATCACATGATCATGGGGGGGGGGTGGAATGCTGCAACAGTCATAAGTGTGAAAAATGGTCATGTCAGTTTTTTCAGTGCCATTGTAATTTCAAACCATCACTAAATAAACCGTTGTAAGTCGAGGAATACCCGTGTATGTATAGGTGAATTCTCTACAAACCTCCTAGCCTGGAATAAGTGCAGGGGAGGGATGCATGATCAGAAGCTTTTCCCCCTGTTTTTCTGACCTGCTCTGGTTTTCCCTGCCCGCTTTATTTATTTAGCGTATAACACGTGTTAGCCAGGGATAACCAAGAAGGCTGGCTGCCTCTGTGAAAGGAATTTTTTTGGGCAGTGTTATCTTTACCCACGGGACATCTGAATCCTGATAGGCATTCAGAGGAAGCTCCTTTCTTGTCCCAACATAGTTTATTCGCTCACCGGAATCAAACCACCGAACTGGCCAACCTCAATGGTATGCAGGCCCAGCGTCTTACCACGTGAGCCACCATGGTCCCTTTCCCTGACCATTAAGTCAGTTGACTGATCGATCATACATCTTACTAGGAGGTTTACAATAGTGATCCTTGTAAATGGGGCAGCCTTAATGCCCGGAGTGAATTCTGCAAGAATATCCAGTGCAGTGTTGTATTAAGGTAATATTGCATCAGGCATTTCTGCAGAATTCACTCCGGGCATTAAGGCTGCCCCATTCTCAAAACAAGACATAGACACGTTATTTGGTGTTCAGTGATGCTCTTGCTTTCCTGGCTTAGAACTATTCAGACCTATTGCTTCCGGAGCTGTGACGCTTGGGAAACATCTCCTGCATGAAAAGTTCTAGGTTCTCCCTCTCCTCTCCATTTCTGTTTTGTTTTGCTTAGTTGCTGATTATTTTAAAGAAAATCCTCTGGTGCATTGAAAATATATCAGATCAACTAGGGTAGTAATGGACAAAACGTTTCACAATGTACAGCAGCTGCCATATGTTTGGATCTCAAGCAAATGACTTTCCAACTCTGAACTGGACTTGTAATTTTAGCTTCAAATAGGAAACAAGCCTAAATTCAAGGTACCTCCAAAGGAGAATATTACATTGAAATAATAACCCTGTTTCTGTTGCTCAGATAATCTGGAATGACTGTCCCATTTTAAAGATAATTTACTTATATATATACATATAAAAACTTGACTTCTTTCAATTAAATACATTATTTCATCTACTGTTGACAACATACTATGAACAGCTACTGACTGAAACCAAATTTAGCTTCTTTCTCACTACTACACTGTACTTTCTGGAAAAAAAAATTATATCAAGAGCCTTACTGTTAGCCAATAGCCCTGAATGAAGGCACGTGAATCATGAAACTTGTAATTTATTTATTTTATCTGTTAGATATAATTAATGTCTTTCTACAAGAAGGTCCTGAAGCTTTTATCAATGGAAGGTAGAACCTGGTATATATGAGTCTCCAAATAATGCCTCCCAAATATCAAAGTATCTATGGGTACTTATTTTAATCTAAAATGATATTGAAATATACCACATATGGATAAGCCTATCTCTAGACAAGACATCTCTGGACTTTTTAACTAAAGTACCATTTGAAACACACCAGTCATGGATAAACTGATCCTCAAAAATGTTATATTTTAATTTTCACAATTGGCTTATCTTTCAGGGATAATGAATCTGTCATGCTTCAAAGAAAAATGTCAGCCTCCAAGATTGTTTTAATTTCTCCCCACCCACCCCGCAAAAAAAACCCCAAATCCACCTCTCAATCATAGACATTATTTTAGGAAACAAAATGATGGGAAACACCAGCCCAGGGCTTTCTTTGAAAAAAAAAATGTCTTCAGGCCAAGAAAATAACAAAAGAAGGGGTAGTGTGGAAGATTGTGCAAGGGTAGCTGGGATAGGGCAGTAATAGCTAACCTTTTCCTCATTGCATGACAAACATGCGTGCACCTCCACCCATAATGCAATGCTTGTGAATGCCCCATGCATGCGCATGCGATCAGGGGTGGGATTCAAATTTTTTAACAACTGGTTCTGTGGGTGTGGCTTAGTTGGTGGTTGTGGCTTGGTGGCCATGTTATTGGATGGGCATGGCCAACTCAATATCACTCACATCGAGGCACGCATCTCCTCGCTTGGCCTCTCGTGACTGTGGGGATGCTGCAACAGTCGTAAGTGTGAAAAACAGCCATAAGTCACTTTTTTCAGTGCCATTCTAATTTTGAATGGTCACTCCACACGAGCAAATTACCAGCAAAGGAGGGGAAAAGAAACTCCAGAGAAGTTCCTGAGACAGGAAATCTAGTCCTGCCAAGAATGTAATAAGGGTTAACGGAGAGGCAGTTTCTGTAAGCAACACAAGAATGTTTCCTTCCTGCCTTCCATACAGGATTAGGCCAGGAATTTCTTCTAACAACCGGTTCTCCAAACTGCTTAGAATGTTAACAACCGGTTCTAGTGAATAGGTGCGAATTGGTAGAATCTCAGCCCAGCATGCGACCCCTGCACACATGACCCCTGTGTGCCATGCACCTCTGCACATGTGTGCGCACCTCCACCCCCTGCACATGCACACGTGTCTCCCCTCATGCATATGTGGCAGATACCCGACAATCAACTGTCTGGCGGGGGCACGTGCGCATGCGCAGTACAGCTGTTCCGGGTGATCTCTCACATGCCAGCAAAAATGGCTCTGTGTGCCACTTCCAGCATGCATGTCATAGGTTCACCATTACGGGAATAGGGTTTACAGAGGGTATCTTATATTCTTGAAAATGGCAGCTTTGCAGGTGTATATATCTCCAAAGGCAGCTATTTTGTGATTAAATGAGCTTCTCAAACATCTATTCTACTATTACATTAATATCAGAATAATACTGCTGTTGGCATTTTTCATTTAATTTGTGAAAGTGCTCATATTTAAATTTCCTGAGAGACTTAAAAAGCTGAACAGATTGAGTAAAATCCAATGTTCTGTTGCCATAAAGTCATAAGAGTATTTTATTTTATTCCTCCTTTTAGAAAGCCAACAGAAACCAAGAGAATGTCAGAATGTGTCTTATAGTTTGGCCCCAAAAGAGGAATCAATGGCTTTCTACATGTAATTGAACAATTCCCAGTTTAGTTAAGGATGTTGGGAGTTACAGCTGAACAAAACCTAGTGGGAAGCACACAAATTACTCAATTCTTCAGCCAGTTCAAAAAAGATCCTCAAATAGGAAAGCCACATTCCCTTATCTTTCTCAAAATATAGACAGTACTCTTTGACATCTCCACTTTTTTTAACTGATTCAAATGAGAAGTCCTGTTAACCTCAATCAGGCTTCAATCCTGGTTAGTCTGCCTAAAGTTGTACTCTTGTCTTTCAGTTTTGGATAAATCACTACTTGTCCATTGCTTAGCAGCCGCATAAAGACAAACAAAATAAATCGAAAGCTTTTTTAAGTGAACAAAGCCTCCCGGTAGCCACTTGAAGCTATAAAATGATAAATTCCACACAGGTTATCAAAATTAAACACGTTTTAACTGAACAAGCTGAGGCAATCAGTAAATATTCAGAATCAGAAACGCAACAAGAGGAGAGCCCAGAACTGCGTCATTGTGGTGCTGCTGAGACAGGGATGACCTAATGCAAAGGAACAAGCTCTTGGACACACATACATACACACACATACCCTGGTGCTCACCAGGCTCACAATAACCAAATTTTCCAGTCAGCAGATCCTTCAGGGATTGTAGTTCCATAATATCTGGAGGGTCTCAGGTGGCTAAAAGGAGACTTGGAAAGCGGGAATAGGGGAGAAGAATGAATAGGGATTATTCCCCAAAAACTCTCTCCAGCCAAAATGACCTGCTGTTCTTCGGTGAACATGCTCTAACATTTTGTACCTGTCCTAAATGCCACTGGATAGCCACAGGAATGCAATTTGAATTCACAATTTCAACATCCCCCAGTCACATTCAGTTGCCCAAGCCAAAGTTACATACCTAATTCCTCCTCTGCACATTATGATGCTAAGTAATTTTACTGAATTGTTGATTTGATAATTTAATAATTTGAATTATTTTTAAAAGAAGAAAAGGATATATTAAATTGGACATCTGCAAAGTGGTATATATCTAGCCTGAGTTTTGAAAACAATTAAAAGAAATAAAGAAAGAAAACACAGAATTCCAAAAACGGATGTTTGCTGCTGAATCCATGATCTCCAGCTGAGTGAAGATGTATGCCTCTTCCTGAATTATAGATTTTGGATTTAGGACCTGATGCCTAGTCCTTGCGACAAATCCAAGTGACAAAGATGAGACTCCAGATAAAAGAGCACATATAACTTGCAACCAATTAGACCATTATAGAACACACCATACATATTATAATTTGCCCTATCAAGGGCTAAAACTCAACAGACCTTCAATTAGATGCTCTTGCTAAGTTGCCATGGCAACAGATTTCTTAATACTGGGGGAGAACCAAAGCAAGCATGGAGAAATTTGCAACTCTTATGGATTCAGAAGTCATTCCCTCCCCTCCTTTCCTTGCTTGGGGAAATAAAGATGCTCTAAAAGGTTTATGAGCAGTCGAGATTAGGGTAATTTTTCTAGGGCTTCTGGGAAACTTAATCTTGATGGGAGTATGTAGGGAAGCAGGGCAATCAGCCCTGTACTAATCGAAACATAAAAATATCTTTTCCATCTATATACACTGAGAAAGCAGATAGTTTACAAGCCCTGGAGATAAAGAGGGCTATGGGAAATTGATAAATTGAGTACAAAGGTCATTCAGCCACGTCCTGGTGCAGCTTGAACCTACCTTCCCCTGTGTCATCTTTTCCCCTTAAGTGACGCTCCTCGCTCGGCTCAGGATAATGCCCCTTTAGAGAGGAGGGATGGAGGCGAGCCGATTCAGTCTCCTCTTTTAGCAGCCAGCTGGAGTAGGATTTGCTCTCTTGGGCAGGCGCTGCTTCTGCCTCTGCCGCAGCCTGCGAGGATGCTCCTACGTTCCAGCAACATCTAGAGCGTATCTCCTCTCTGATGGAGCTGGGGCGATACCATTGTCCAGCTTTTGAATGGGGGTGGGGTGGGGGGATGATGCTGAGGAGAGCAGGCTCAGTTAAGGAAGAAATAGAGAGGAACTAAAGTGGTGGTGGTTGTTGTTGTAATTTTAAAAGGCTTTTTCTGGGCCCGATTTTGCAGAATCGCAGTGCAAAGGTAGAACCCGGTGGATGCCAGGATGCAAGAGAAAGTCGAGGTTCAGCATTTTGCAGTGGGAACAGGAGGGGAGGAGGCAGTGATGCAGGGAGAGAGATGAAATGAGATGCGCTCGAGAGGCACACCAATTTCCTGTGTTACTAACAGCAGCCTCGGGAGCAATTGGAAGCACAGCCCCGGGGACTATTAGATTTTTCTGGCACATGAAAAGCTTTGCTCATCAGAGACAGGGGGTGATCCCTGTTGCTCTGCTCAGTAAATGTCTCCCCCTTTCTCTTTCTCTCTCAGAGATCCTTTGGAGCCCTTTTTTAAACAGCCATATTCATCTCCTTTTATTTGTAAAATCGTAAGTTAACCACTTTATGGCCTAGATTCATCACCGACTCCTTTCAGACAACCCACACTGTGACTTGTTGCCAATCCCATAAAGTACAGTGCTTATTTTATTTATACAATTTTAATGGAAGCCCATCTCAGGGTGGTGTGCAAGCATTAGAAACACAAAACCACCACCCCCTCAGTCTACATGGATAAGCAATTACCACACTCACAAAAAAAAACAAAACCAAACAACCCCAAAGCAAAACAAAAACAAAACCCACCACACCGTACTTCCTCAACAACAGCAGAGCTCATCTAGCCTCCTGAGCCAAACCTCTGTGGAAACAGCTAAGTGTTTGATGCTTTTGAATCTCTAGCAGATTCCATAGAACAGACACTGTACTGCCACTGAGAAGATGCAACTCCAAGGTGCAACAAGATGACACTATGTTTTTGAAGGGATCCAGAGGATGTCCGGTCTACTAGATCTGGTGGATAAGCTAAAATGATAGGAGAAAGGCAGTACTTCAAAGTAGCCTGGCCTTCACCATGTATTTGTTATGCTTGTTCTTTCACTGTGAGCCTTCACCACCCAGTAATCCACCATCCAACAAGAGAAAGACCAGTATGCCACTCCCCTTTCTGGCCCTATTCCTGAGTGTTTGTTAACAAAATCACTGGGATTATTTGAATTTATACAGGTAGTCCTCAACGTACGACCACAATTCAGCCCCAAATTTATGTTGTTACGCAAGAAATTTGTCCAGTGGCTTTGCCCCATTTTACAAATTTTCTTGCCACATTTATTAAGTGAATCACTACAGATGTTAAATTAGTCATATGGCTATTAAGTGAATCTGGGGATGCTACAACTGTCATATGTGTGAAAAATGGTCATGTCCTTTTTTTCAGGGCTGTTGTAACCTTGCATGGTCATTAAACGAACTGTTGTATGCCAGTGTCTTCCAACAGGATATCCACCAGATGTAATGCATTTCAGTTCCCATAAACGTGGGCAAGCATTGCTGCTCTATCTCAGGCAATGCACTGTTAGACAATTTCTCCTTCTCCAGTTTTATGTATGTGCTTTGTTCTGTTCTGTTCTTTTGTTCTGTTCTGAAAAGAAGGTACGCGAGACAGGAGTTCCAAACAAACAGCTCTTTTTTAAACTCTTAGTGACTTGTATCAGAACGGCTTTGCTGGAGCCGCGGCAGCCCTTTTTACAGCGGCTGCATGCAGCTTACGGCCAATGACAGCTCTTTGAGCTTTCCCGCCGTCAGGCGGCCAATTGCGGCAGTATTTAAACAGCCAATCTGATTGCGCCTTTTCGGCCAATCAGATTTAAGTATTTGAAGTATTCCTATACACAACAGTTAACAATACAATCTTTTGTTCTGGCCTCTTCAAGATCTTTTTCTTTTTTTTGTCTCACCTTTTTTTCCATTTCCCTGGTGCATGTCATCTTGTTTGAAAGCTGTGTTTTATTTACATTTATACAGAGATCTTATAGGGGTATACAGGGGTAGCTATGCACTAAGTTTTGATGTCACTCAAACAACTGCAGCACAAACAATATAAGAGAACATGTGAGCACAAAATGACATAAGGAGGGAATCTAAAGAGTGACATAAAAGCATTCATTTGCAAGCATTCAAATTCTTCACATTCATCAGATAACAAAGCAAACAAATTAATGAGACAAAGACACAAACCACTGAGGCCAAAAACAATGGAATTTTAGATAGATGGTTATATTATCATGTTTGGGGGTAATGTGATGATTAACCAATGGTTAATCAATGGTATTTGGGGATTAAACAAACAAACAATGGATATTTGCCATTTTTTGAAATTTTAACATCTGGCTGTTGTTCAGATCTGCCTTTAATTGGAGGCACTGCAAAATTGTCGCCAGTATTGCAGTTAAATTAATTATGTAGTCCTGGCTGATATCAAGCTGATATCTGTAATCAACTAGATTACATAAAGTGGTATCTTCATCCACACTAGGCTATTCTCTTGCAATATATTCTATCTGGGGCTTCCTTTAGAAACTACTCATAAGCTGCAATTGGTACAGAATACAGTCCTACATTCAACCTCTCTTATTGTTAGGTAATAGCCATTACAGCTATGTGACACCTAAAGTATTGGGTTCCCTTAGATTTCTGTGTGTAATTCAAAGTGTTCTGTTGATCTTTAAAGCTCTAGGTAACTTAATCCCAGGGAACTTGCTGACATGCTTCCTCCAGTCAGAACAACCCATTCAGTATTCCCATTCCACCACTTCTTCTTCTCTCGTGTCGCTACACTTTTCCCAGGTTGGTGTAGCATGGTAGAAGGATTCGCAGGTAAACAGATACCTGACAGGGGCCGCGACGTGAACGCTCCTTCTATGGCCCCCATTCCACCACTAAAGACTGATAGTTCTTCAGATGATTGGAAGTGGGGTTCTTCTGTGATAGTTTTCCCCTTTCTCGACTGGTATATTCCCTCTGGAAGTTATCTCAACTTTGCCATCCTTATGAAAAGCTGTCAAAGTAAAGAAGAAAGGGAGATCAAACAGAAGGTTATGCCACCTTTTCAAATTCCAACTTTCCCATCAAAAACATGCATATTGCTATTGCCTTTGAATGTCAGTGATGGCTGTTTCTTTCTCTTTTGGTCTTATCTCTTCCTTCCAGGAAAGCTTTCCTGTGTTGTAGGAGCTTTGTGTAAAACTAAATAGGACAAGAGCACTTCTTTATCAGGCTACTAGATGAAAAGCCAGCCTGTGTTCCTAAAGTGTTCCATTTAAAAGAATAATTTAATACAGGGCTGAGAATGGCTGGCGCAAAGTCACCCAACTGGCTTTTGTAACTAAGGAAGGGCTAGAACTTGTAATCTCCCAGCTTCTAGACCAGCACCCGTGTTGTTGTGTTTTTTTTACCAAACTGATCTTGGGGATTAGAAATACAAAAGTCCATTTGTGAATCCTTGTTTCTCTGAAGATCTTTTCAAGCAATTGGGGGCAGGGCAATCTCACCTGATCCTCCATTTTTATTCCAAAACTTGTGTTGCAAATTAAGCTACTGGAACCTTGGTGGTACAGTATTGTAGAAAGTCAGCAGTCCCCTCCCAAAAGAATGAAATATATTGAAAAATATTAAAAGGGCAGAATATTATATTTCCCTGGATGAGAAATGGAGAAACATGTTTTTTTAGAGGGAGAAAGCAACCCCCACTTTCCTTAATAGCTCACATCAGATGTCAGCACAAGAGATAAAGAGCTTATTAATAACTAAATAGCTCTATTCATAAGCATATACCCTCACTCAAGATTTAACACAGGGAAAAGCCATTAAGCCACAATAGGAATTGCCCAATACCCTTTAAGAAAAGCTCCTTAATTGCATCACCCTCAGAAAGCTCAACCAACCTTAGCTCAGACAAACACCTAGGATTTGTATTTTGCCTAGAGAGCCAGCTATGGCCCCTACATGACCCCTACATGGTCCCATGGGATTCTGACAACAGTCAATAGAATACATGTTCTTACACAGGAACAGGAAGCTCAAGTGCAAAACCCAAGAGAAGGTATAAATACCCCCCACTCTCAACTCCATGTGGTCAGCTGCCCAGAGCCTATGTTGTTCTGCTTCATCACTAAACCTTCTTTCCAATCAGCCTCCATGTTTCCACTGTCTTTCTCCTGCCTTGGAACTGAATCAGATGGATATTTCTTCCCACAGTGCTTAGAATGAAGTACTGCAGGCTAACTCACTGCCCACATCCTGGAGTTTCATCCTGACCAGATCAAGGTTGATTCAACCTTCCATCCCTCCAAGGTCAATAAAATGAGGAGTCAGATTGTTGGGGGCAATATGCTGACTCTGCAAATCACTTAGGGAGGGCTGTAACACACTATGAATCAGTATATAAATGCTATTGCTTCAGAGACAGAGAATGCATGTATGAGCAATTTGCAGGCCATCTAGAGGCATTACAACTTCTACCAAATATACCCCTGCTGTTTTTGAAGCCTAATTATAAGCCCTGATACAATCCAATAGCAGGATCAGGCTCCTGCCACAGCCCATTAAACAGCTGCTTGATTGGACTGATTCTTAAATGGAGAAAGTATTTTATTTCACAGCCCAGAACAATCATAGTATTACCATGAGAATGGGGAAGGTGAGAAGAGTGACACGGTACAGACAGGAAAGGAGAGAACACAAGCAGGGTTTCCAATGCGCCGGGTGCAGAGGAAACCACCCCTGATCCGACTGCCGTTTCCTAGACACTATTTGCCGGCACTGCGAGAAATGTGGACACCTTGCTAGGGTCTGCTGAAATAAAAAGAGCTACAGCCCTAGGCGATGAGACAGCACCCCCCCCCCCAGGACCAGAAACAGACAGGCAGGAGCCGTTGGAGCTGCGAAAGCAGGAACAAGCGGCCCAGCAAACCCTACCGAAAGGAACAGACTCACCAAACCATTACCATTGGGCATTTGAGTGCAACAGATGCCCAAAAGGTAAATTTACAGGTCAAAATTGAAGGCTAACAGTGCAACATGGAAGTGAACTCCAGGTCATACCTGTCTATGGTATCCTGGAACACCATCAAACGATTAATACCCAGCATACAGAGAAGAGAATTGGAAAAACCAAAGACTGACCTTAAAGGACTACCAGGGGAACAGGATCCCCGTAGTCGGAGTCGGCCATTTTCAAATAACCTTCAAGGAACACTCAGAAATCCTCCCGTTGATGATAGTGGACAGGGATCACCCAAGCCTGCTGGGGCTAGAATGGTTTGTGCCACTGGGGATCGAAGTGACTGGCATAAACAGCATCACCGAGGCAGACTGGGAGGAGAACCTGATGAAGGACTTCCAGGACATATTTGACGGGAAGCTAGGCAAGTACCAAGGGTTCCCTATTTCATTTAATTTGAATCCAAACATAGCACCAATCCGGCTAAAGGCACAGCAAGTACCATTCGTACTCAAACCAAAGATCAATGAGCAATTGGATAAGCTCATCACAAAAGGGGTACTGGAACAGATAGACCACGCACGGTGGGAAACCCCAATTGTGACACCAGTTAAGCCAGATGGATCCATGCGAATCTGCGGAGACTATAAGGCTACCCTAAACCACGCGCTACAAGAAAGCGCATACCTCATTCCAGTGGTGCAACATCTGTTATATTCATTGGGGGGAGGAAAAGTCTTCACGAAGCTCGACCTGGCGCAGGCATACCAGCAACTGCCCATTGATTCCGAAACAGCGGAGGCACAAACCATTGTGACTCACAGGGGGGCATTTAAATGCAACAGGTTGCAATTCGGAGTCAGCGTGGCCCCAGGGGTGTTCCAAAGCTTGATGGAGCATCTTTTACAGGGAATTAAAGGGGTGGTGCCCTACTTCAATGACATGCTGGTATCCACTAAGAATAAAAACCAATTGGAAAGCCGCCTCAGGGAGGTCCTACAAAGATTTAAAGAGGCAGGACTCAAAGTAAAAAAAGAAAAATGCCAGCTGGCCACCGAGAAAGTTGAATTCCTGGAGTATCTAATAGACAAAGATGGAATTCACCCCACTGAAAAGAAAATAAAAGCTATAAAAGAAGCCCCCAGACCACAAAACAAACTACAAGCATTTCTGGGACTCATTAATTTTTATAATGCCTTTTTGCCTCAGAAGACAACAACGGCGGAGCCACTGCATAGACTACTTGATAGGACAGCTACATGGACCTGGGGCCAACGGGAAGAAGCTGCATTCCAAGGAGTAAAAGATCTGGTGACATCCGAATCGGTACTCATTCAAAACAACGAAACCCTGCCACTGACAATGACATGCGACGCATCGTCTTTCGGCGTAGGGGCCATACTCAGTCACACACTACTGGATGGGAGAGAAGCACCAATCTCATTCTACTCCAAGATGTTGTCCAAGGCAGAGAGGAACTACAGCCAGTTGGACAGAGAGGCACTAGCAGCAATCACCGGAGTAAAGTGTTTTCATGAATATCTCTATGGTAGGACTTTCTTACTCATTACCAACCACAAACCACTCCTGGGGATACTCGCAGAGAATAAGGCCACCCCATCATGGATGACAAGGTGGTCTGAATTCCTTGCCGCATATAACTACCAATTAATCCACCAGCCAGGGAAGAACATTTCACATGCTGACACCCTGAGCTGTTCCCCCCTACCTGATCTAGAAGGCAATCCGGCACCGACCACGTCCACACTACAAATAGAGACCTTTCCAAACCTACCCATAACCACATCAGATATTGCAAAAGAGACCGCGAGAGACAGACAACTGGCGCAGATTTTAAACTGGGTAGGGAAAGGGTGGCTGGAAACCGATGACGGCGAGACGTTTAAACCCTTCCAAAACCAACAAACGGAGCTGTCAATATTGAAAGGATGTATACTGTGGGGGGATAGAGTTGTTATTCCAAAAAAACATTCAGGAAAAAGTACTGTGCATGCTACATGAAGGACACCCAGGTATCATCAAAATGAAATCCCTGGCCAGGAGTTATGTCTGGTGGCCCGGGATGGTCAAAGACATTGAGACATGGGTAGGAACATGCACAAAATGCCAAAAGTCCAGACCTACCCCCCCTCCTGCACCTACCCTCAAGTGCGAGACACCCAGGAGCCCCTGGTCAAGGATCCATATAGATTTTGCTGGACCCACAAAGGGATATACATTTTTAATAATTGTTGACGTTTACTCCAACTGGCTGGAAGTCACAGTCATGCAGTCCACAATGACAGAAGCCGTCATCAGACAGCTAAAAAAACTATTCGCTACGCATGGGTTACTGGACTTGTTAGTCTCACACAACGGGCCACAGTTCACAGCGCTGTCATTCGAAAAATTTCTCGCCAAACTGGGTATACGATATGCCCTAACAGCGCCCGCTCACCCTGCTGCAAATGGACGGGCGGAACGCATGGTCCGGTATACCAAAGAGGCATTAGATAAAATAGACACAGGGGACATTCAAGACAAAAGTAATAAATTGCTAACCATCCAACATATAACACCGAATACGTTGACTAACAAGAGCCCAGCAGAACTCCTGATGGGCAGGAAACTACGCTCACACCTGGACAGATTACACCCAACATACAACCCCGAAAAGCCACCAGACTCCTCCAGTAAATACCGCACATTCACAACAGGGGATCTGGTATACGCAAAAATCTTTAGGGGGGACCCACTTTGGATACCAGCTAGAATAACCCAAATAACGGGACCCCGGTCATACCGATTAGAAACGGAGGATGGGAGAAGCTGGAAGAGACACATAGACCAACTACGGTCTAGGACAATAGAAAGAAATACTGATAACACTGGGAATGCAGAACAAACACACACACAAAGACCACACCAAAAAGACTATGACAAAATCAGAGAGGGGGGAGATCACCCAAACATAAATCAAAGGGGATGAGAAAACCCACTAATCACACAACAACAAACAAACCAACAACAAACACCACCGGTAGGCCCATTGCGAAACCAAAACTACTTACCGACAGAAGACTTCGGTAGACGGGAACTGGCAGCAGAAAACCAACATAAGGCCACTCCTGGAAGAGGCAGCCGAGCCGACTCAACCAGCCCGGAGAGACCAGGCAGGAGTGGCAGAACCGACTCAACCATCCCGGGTAGACAGGGAGGGAGCAGCAGGGCTGACTTACTCACCCTTCCAGGAGGTTCCACTGAAAAGGAGAGGAGAAACAGAGATCCCTTCCGAACCAGCCAAAGGCAACACCTCAACTGAGCTGCGCAGGTCAAGTAGACAACACAAAAGCCCTGCCTACTTACAGGACTATGTAACGTAGGTCGGGCTAAACCAAGAGGGGAGGGGTGTTCTATATTAACATACTTGAAATACCCTCTTCTGATTGGACCAGAAATACTACTTGCTGATTGGTCCAGAAACGCAATCCGGATTGGTTCACATTACCACCTTGTGATTGGCCCGCCGGATCAGCGGGGGATTCAAAGAGCCGTCATTGGCCACGAGCCACTAGCAGCCACTATAAAAGAGGCTGCCGCGGCTCCGCAGCCAGAACAAATTCAAGCAACTAAATAAAGAGCTTAAAAGTCACACTGGTCTCGAGTCTCTTTTCCCACGATCTAAAGGCCATGTCACACTGGCCAACAGATGCAAAAAGGACACAATGGACAAGCAAAATGTTCCATCCGTTGTTATCCGCTCTCAAAAGGGGCAAAAATTTGCATAACCGGAGCGGATATCACAGACGCGGGGAGGATGCAGGCGGATGGAAAGCGGATGCAGAACGGAAGCCCAGCAGATGGGAGCGGAAGGGAGCGGATGGCGCAACCGCAGGGCTTCCGGGGGGCCTCAGCGAAGCGGACGCGGAACAGATACAGCGGATGCAGAACGGACGCCGAACGGATGAAGCGGATGCACAGCGGATGCACAGCGGATGAAGCGGATGCAGAGAGGAAGCCTAGCAGATGCACAGCGGAAGCAGAACGGATGCCGAGCGTTAATTGCGCATGCGGGGGGGAAGCATTGCGTAAGCCCCCCGGATATAAAGGGAAGCAGCTCGCACGTGGCCAGCATTCCGAGGAAAGATCTGCTGCTGGACACTTCGAGTTCCTTGCCTGCCCTGCCTGCATGCCTGCCTGCCAGCCTTGCTGCCAGTCTGCCTTCCAGCCAGCCTTGGTGCCTTCCTGCTTGCCTGCCTTCCTGCCAGGCTTCCTGCCAGGCTTCCTGCCAGCCTACCTGCCAGGCTTCCTGCCAGCCTACCTGCCAGGCTTCCTGCCAGCCTTGGTGCCTGCCTGCCAGCCTTGGTGCCTGGCTTCCTGCCAGCCTTCCTGCCAGCCTTGGTACCTGCCAGCCTCCCTGCCAGCTAGCAACCCCACAACCATGGGGAGGAAGCAAAAGCCTCAGCAGCCTACAGCCATCCCTGGCAAGAGGGACAGGGCCATCCTCCCGGCCCCGGCCCCGGCCCCGGCCCCTGACTCTGCTTCTGCTGGGGCTTCTGCTGAAGCTGCTCCTGGGGTTGGTGCTTCTGCTGGTGGTTACTCTGTTGAAGCTGCTCCTGGTCCTGCTCGTCCTGCTCGTGCTCCTGGACTTGCTCGTCCTGCTCGTGCTCCTGGTCTTGCTCGTCCTGCTCATCCTGCTTGTGTTCCTGTTCCTGCTCGTGCTCCTGGACTTGCTGGCCCTGCTGGTGCTTACTCTACTGCTGCTGATCCTGGTCCTGCTCGTCCTGCTGCTGCTGATCTTGCTGTTGCTGCCGCTGCTGCTGCTGATGATGATGATGATCCTGCTGCTTCTGCGGATGCTGCTGCTGCTGATGATGATTATGATCCTGCTGGTGAGGATGATGATGATTATTATTATTATAATCCTTCTGGTGAGGATGATGATGATGATGATGATGATGATGATGATGATGATCCTGCTGCTGCTGGTGTGGAGGAGCAGCCCCTACTATCTGGGAGCCCCTCTGATGAGGGCCCATCTGGTCCTGCCAAAGGGAGGAAGAGGCGTGCGCGACAACGGGAGAGGAGGCAGTACTTTACTGAGGAGGCGCACGAGGATGAGGTGCTGGAGTGGCTGAGAGAGAACGACTATCTGTGGCAGAAGGGACACTGGCTGTACAGGGACACCAAAAAGAAGCAGGCTGCTTGGAGAGAGAGGGCAGAGAGTATGGGTTACATTTCGGAGGTGCTCCTCGGCTGGTGGAAACACATGCACACCTGGTATGGGAAGCTGCACCTAAAGAAATCTGGCCAGGCCACTGTGAAGCTGACAGACAGAGAGACCTACGTCATGGCCAGTTGCAGCTTCCTGGAGGGTGAGATCCACCACCGAGGAGCATCAGCAGCCCCTCTCACTACCCTCTCTCTCAGGCAGCCTGCTGACAGCCAGTCCTCTTCGGGCCGAGAGTCAGTCCCTGTCTCCAGGCAGGTTTCTGTGGAGCGTTCCACGGTGGAGAACCTGCAGACAAGCGTGGTAAGCGTGGTGGAGTGTGTAGAGGACTCCCTGGTGCAGTGGGAGAAAGGAGACATCGAGTCCACCGCAGTCCTAGCCACATCCACCCACCCCAGCTCCACCTCTGCAGAAAGGCTGAGAGCCGGACAGCAGGAGGGGCAGAGCCACACTGTCCTGCTAGAGATCAGGGACACCATCCGCACCAGCATAGATCTCCTCTCTCAGCTGGTTCACACCGACTCCGACTCCTCCAACCGCAAGCCCTTCCTCACCTATGTCAACCAGACCCTCAAGGAAATGGCGGATCCACAGTACCAGCTGGTGAAGGACCGGATCACGGAGCTGCTTCACAATCCTCCAGATCCAGAGGAACCTGCTTCCACCCAGTCCAGGTCTGCTCCTCCACCCCAGGTGATGTCCCTCCCATTCCAAGGCTTCCCACAGGCCCTCACCTACCAGGTCTACGGCTACCAGGAAGTTCAACAGCACAGGCAGCAGCCCTTCCCAGTGCAGGCACAGAGTCATCGGGCGACACCGTTGCCACCGGTTCCACTGATGCCACCAATGCCACCCACGACAATGATGCCACCGACGACAGCGATGCCACCCACACCAATTATGCCACCCACACCAATGATGCCACTCACGCCAATGATGCCACCCACGACAGTCCTCACCCAGCTGCAGAGCAGACAGCCCCACTACACTGCTACTTCCTCCACCACACAGCCAAGCCCGGCCTCAGTACATCTCTCATCAGTACTGGGGCTGACACCCCATGGCATGGAGGAAGGACCTCTCAGCATCACAGGGCTGAGCCAGCTGTCCAACACCTTCCTCAACACACCGCCCCCTGTTGTCCTCTCGGGGCCAGGCACTCCAGCACCACCCACCACCACAGCACCTGGACCCTTCACCCCTGAGACTGGGCACACCTCCGAGTGACCAAGAAGAGTGCCAGAGACTGTGTAGCTGGCTACCTGTGGACTTTATTTGGACACTTGACTTGGGTCATTTTTTTTTACAGTTTGTTGTTCAATAAAGTTTATCTTTGATTCACACACTTGCTTCATTTCTTTTTTTCAATAAAGTCTTGGTGGAAACTTTTAGAAATGGTTCAAGCCTTTGCATGCCTGTGGGATGGGTTAAGATAGCAGTGGGATGGGTTAAGATAGCAGTGGGATGGGCAGGGATACCTTTGGGATGGGTTAAGATAGCTGTGGGATGGGCAGGGATACCTTTGGGATGGGTTAAGATAGCTGTGGGATGGGCAGGGATACCTTTG
>BLBF01000021.1:6540167-6578939 GCA_015471245.1 Laticauda colubrina | reverse complement strand
CTTTGGGATGGGTTAAGATAGCTGTGGGATGGGCAGGGATACCTTTGAGATGGGTAATAGCTGTGGGATAGATAAACCTCCAGTGCAAGCATAGTGGGACTGTCTGGTCCACCCTCCCAGGTGCCACACCTATGGCCCTTTATTATCAATAATAATGTAATCAATCATCCACACATGTCAACACAAACACAACTCTTTATTAAACGCCCTGTTCATTGTAGGGCCACCCAACATAAATGGCCCAATCTCATGAGTGTGATGAGACAGGCTGAAGGAAGCATCCATTAAGCATCTACCATCCTGTCTTGCCACTCCACTGCTCCAGCTGGGGAGTTGCACCAGTGTTTCAGGAGGTTGCGCTGCTTCTTCCCTTCCCGTGAGGCTCTGTTGGGGCCTTGCACATCCTGAGTGTCGATCAGGTTTCACCCTTGCCTCCATTCCCCAGGGTCCATGTCCCCATTGCCTTGTTGACGGTCCACAAGCCTGTTCTGCAAGACTGGGTAGCGGGTGCGCATGAGATTGTGCAGCAAGCTTCCACGATTCTCCTCATGGTCTCTGGGCGATGCTGCATGGTGGTGAGAAGTACCTGGAACCTGTTGGCCAGGATGCCAAAGGCGTTCTCCACCACCCGCCTTGCCCTGGACAGCCTGTAGTTGAAGATCCTCTCTTCACGGGTGAGGAGTCTGGAGGTGTAGGGCTTCATGAGATAGGTTGTGAGGGAGAAGGCGTCATCCCCCACGATGAAGTAGGGCACATCTTGCATGTCGTTGGGCAGGGGGTCTGGATCTGGGAAGCCCACGATGAGGTTGCCTTCCAGCCCCTCCTTGAGGTGACTGGCGTTGTATACCTGGGCATCTGAAGATGAGCCGTAGCCTGAAGCATCGATGTTTATAAACTTGTAGTCAGCATCGACCATGGCGAAGAGGAAAATGCTGAAGAAGCCCTTGTAGTTGAAATAAGTGGACCCCGACTTGGCTGGCGCTTTGCAGGCCACATGCTTGCCATCGATGGCTCCAACAGTGTGTGGGAAGTTCCACCTCTGATACCACTGCTCTGCAACTTTCTTCCAGCCTTCTTCAGTGGAGGGGCACTGGAGGAGCTCCTCCTTGTATTCTTCGATGATGGCCTGCACCACTTCTCTGACCACAATGCTGATGGTGTTGTGTGGCACCCTCCAGCCATATTGCATGCTTTTGTAGGTGGTCCCTGAGGCCAGGTGGCGCAGAGTGAGTGCCACCTTGAGCCCAGGCTCCAGGCTGGCCCGGAAGCTGGTGTTTGCCTTGGTCAACCTGGGTGTCAGGCACTGCACAACTTCGTCAAACATGGCTGGAGACATCCTCATGAAGTTCTGGAAGGCATGAGTGTCTTCGTTTCTGAGCTCCACCATCAGCTTGTTGTACAGTCCGTACTCCGCTCTTCTGGCGATCCATCTTCGTACCCAGACACTTCTTGGCTGCCTCTTTTTCTTCCCGTAGTAGAGTTCACAGAGCCTGTAGATGGCTTTGCACTGTTGCAGAAGGATGGTGGCTGCCAAAAGGACTGTGGTACGATCCACGGTGGACATGACTGGATGCTGTGGAAGAGCAAGAGTCAGATGAAGGCTGCAGAGGTCTGCACAGCTGGTCTGCTGGTCTGAAAGTGAGTTGCAGACGAGTTGCTCCCCCTTTATATAGGCAGTGAAGGTGTCCCTTTGCATCTTCTAGGCATCCTCTAGGCATCCTCTAGGCATCCTTAATATCCGAGATAGATCCCCTCCACGAACATTTTTTCTGCTTTGTTTTGAACAAAGCGTTTTAAACGCTTTGTTTCCGTGCTGCATCCGTTCTGCATCCGTTCTGCGTCCGTTCCGTGTCCGTTCCGCTTCCTCCCTGCGTCCGGGCGGATGCGAGTTACGCAGATGCGTAGCGGATGCCTAGCAGATATAGCGGATGCATAGTGGATGCGTAGCGGATGCGTAGCGGATGCGGAATGGACGAACTGGATACATTTTCCGCACAAAAGTTTTAGGCAGCTCAAAACTTTCGGAGCGGATGAAACGTCAATGAACAGATGCTGGACGGATAGAGAGGAAGCAAAACGGAGGCAGTGAGTACATCGCGCTTTCAAACGGATGGCAAGGTTTTTTGTCCATTTTACATCCTCTTTGCATCCGTTGGTTCAGTATGACATGGGCTTAACAAGTATCATATGGTATAACCTCATTTTTAAAACAGAATTAATTATTCTGCCACTTTTACTAACCAACTTCTTGCGGTTAAGGCTTGAAATTAGATACAATTAAACAAGGATTGGTATTCAGCTAAAGAAAGACGTGCCACAAAATTAAGATGTTGGCAGCAAGGCCATTCTGAGATTTTAAGGAATCATTCATCAGAAAGTATTAACTTAAAATATATTGCTTTCATAACTTTAATGCCATTTTCTCTGCCAAATGCATTTGGCATACTTGTTGCTTTGTTATTCAATGAAATCTGCTGACTATTCCTACCTAGATAGTGCCTCAGTAGTTCATACAGATATTTTTTAGATGACTGCTTTGGAAAGTATTCATCTTCTTTCCTCTGCACTGAAAGTGTTTTAGGGTTACCAACTGCTTGTCTAGAATTATTCAATTATTAAATGACACTGATAACCATGCTTAAAGAACTGCATTGCTTGCTTCTTCACTGGTTCCCATGTCCAGTTTTATTGTCAAAACCCCAAGTGAAGTAAGATTCAAAGTAACATATAATCTCTGATCACATTTCCTGCACTTTGACTAATCAAGTAAGATTTTATCTAAATATTCCCACCCTTCAGTATAAAGGTGAAGGTGACCTTTAATTGTTGCATCATCCCTGAAGAAGATGTGCCTATTTATTTATTTATTCTCACCAGGCTTATGGGTTTTGGCTTATGGGTTTTGACTTATGGGTTTTGGCTTATGGGTTTTGGCTTATGGGTTTTGGCTTATGGGTTTCACAGGGAGAACAGGAAGGAGCAAAAGGGGTGGGGGGAATGAATCAAAATCACAAATTCCAACAAGATCTTCCAAATTAATTAAGTTAAAGGTCATGTCACACTGCCCAACGGATGCAAAAAGGGCACAGCGGACGAGCAAAATGTTCCATCCGTTGTTATCCGCTCTCAAAAGGGGCAAAAATTTGCATAACCGGAGCGGATAACACGGATGCGGGGAGGATGCAGGGCGGATGCAAAGCGGATGCGGAATGGAAGCCCAGCGGATGGAAGCGGATGGGAGCGGATGGCATGTCCGCAGGGCTTCTGTGGGGCCGCAGCGAAGCGGACACAGAACGGATACAGCGGATGCAGAACGGATGTGGAACGGATGAAGCGGATGCACAGCGGATGCACAGTGGATGAAGCGGATGCAGAGTGGAAGCCTAGAGGATGCACAGCGGAAGCCTAATGGATGCCTGGCATTAATTGCGCATGCGGGGAGGATGCATTGCGTCAGCCCCACGGATATAACGGAAGCAGCTCGGAAGCAGGTCGCCATTCAGAGGAAAGACCTGCTGCCGGACGGATTGGCTGCCTTGCCTGCCCTGCCTGCATGTCTGCCTGCCAGCCTTGCTGCCAGCCTCCCTGCCAGCCTCGGTGCCAGCCTTGCTGCCAGCCTTGATGCCAGCCTTGCTGCCTGCCAGCCTTGCTGCCTGCCTTTCTGCCGGCCTTGGTTCATGTCTGCCTTCCAGCCTTGGTGCCTGGCTGCCTGCCAGACTTCCTGCTAGTCTTGGTGTCTGCTTCCCTGCCAGCCTTGGTGCCTGCCTTAGTGCCAGCCTTCCTGCTAGCCTTGGTTCCTGCCAGCCTTGGTGCCAGCCTTCCTGCCAGCCTTTCTGCCAGCCTTGCTGTCTGTCTGTCTGCCTGCCAGCCTTGGTGCCTGCCTCCCTGCCAGCCTTCCTGCCAGCCTTGGTGCCTGCCTTCCTGCCAGCCTTGCTGCCAGCCTTGGTTCCTGCCAGCCTCCCTGCCAGCCAGCAACCCCACAATCATGCAGAAGCACAGCAAGCCTCAGCCATCTTCTGCCAGCCCTGGCAAGAGGGACGGGGCTACCACCCCGCCCCCTGGCCCTCACTCTGGTTCTGCTGGGGCTTCTGCAGCACGGGCTCGCTCTTCTGGGGCTGGGGCTTCTGCTGCTTCTGCTTCTGGAGGAGCTGATGACAAGCACTCCAGCACCAGCCACCTCCACAGCACCTGGACCCTCCACCCCTGAGACTGAGCGACCAAGAGGAGTGCCAGAGACTCATTTTTGTTTTATACCTTGTTGTTAATAAAGTCTATTTATGATTCACACATTTGCTTCATTTTTTTTTTAATAAAATCTTGGTGGAAACTTTTAGAAGTGGTTTAAGCCTTTTCATGCTTGTGGGATGGCTTAAGATAGCTGTGGGATGGGCAGGGATACCTGTGGCATGGGCAAGGATACCTGTGGGATGGGAAGGGATACCTGTGGGATGGGCAGGGATACCTTTGAGATGGGTAATAGCTGTGGGATAGATAAACCTCCAGTGCAAGCATAGTGGGACTGTCTGGTCCACCCTCCCAGGTGCCACACCTATGACCCTTTATTATCAATAACAATGTAATAATTATCCACACATGTCAACATAAACACAACTCTTTATTAAACGCCCTGTTCATTGTAGGCCAACCAAACATACATGGCCCAATCTCATCCGAGTGATGAGACAGGCTGAAGGAAGCTTCCATTAAGCATCTACCATCCTGTCTTGCCACTCCCCTGCTCCAGCTGGGGAGTTGCACCAGTGTTTCAGGAGGTTGAGCTGCTTCTTCGCTTCATGTGAGGCTCTGTTGGGCCCTTGCACATCCTCAATGTTGATCAGGTTTCGCCCTTGCCTCCATTCCCCAGGCTCCATGTTTCCATTGCCTTGCTGGAGGTCCACGAGCCTGTTCTGCAAGACTGGGTAGCGGGTGCGCATGAGATTGTGCAGGATGCAGCAAGCTTCCACAATGTTCTCACAGTCTCTGGGTAATGATGCATGATGGTGAGAAGTACCTGGAACCTGTTGTCCAGGATGCCAAAGGCGTTCTCCACCACCCATCTTCGGATCCAGACTCTTTTGGGGTGGCTCCTTTTCTTCTCACAGTAGACTTCACAGAACCTGCAGATGGCTTTGCACTGCTGCAGAACGATGGTGGCTGCCGAAAGGACTTTGTTACAATCCACAGTGGACATGACTGGGTGCTGTGGAAGAGTCAGATGAAGGCTGCAGAGGTCTGCACCACTGGGCTGCTGGTCTGAAAGTGAGATGCAGATGAGTTCCTCCCCCTTTTTATAGGCAATATAGGTTTTCCGCTAGGCATCCTCTAGGCATCCTTAATATCCGAGATAGGTCCCCTCTGCAAACGTTTTTTCCGTTTTAAATGCTTTGTTTCTGTTCTGCATCCGCTAGGCATCCGTTCTGCATCCGTTCCGCGTCCGTTCCGCTTCCTCCCTGCGTCCGGGCAGATGGAGTTGCGCGGATGCATCGCAGATGCCTAGCGGATATCGCGGATGCATAACGGATGCGTAGCGGATGCGTAGCGGATGCGTAGCGGATGCAGAATGGACGAACTGGATACATTTTCCGCGCAAAAGTTTTGGGCAGCCCAAAACTTTCGGAGCGGATGAAACATCAATAAACGGATGCTGGACAGATAGAGAGGAAGCAAAACGGAGGCAGTGAGTATATCGCGTTTTCGAACGGACGGCAAGGTTTTTTGTCCATTTTACATCCTCTTTGCATCCGTTGGTTCACTGTGACATGGGCTTAAGCTGTTCAAAATCTTGAATATAGGGTTGCGTTAAACACACAGAATAAATTTTTAACCATTTTAGGTAATACTGGAGGGAAGGATCTATCTAAACAAATTATGTTCATGCCTTTTGGATGAAATTCTCTGTAGCGCTTAGCTAATTATTGTCTGGGAATTTCTGAGCTAGACAAATTCTAAGAATTAACACATTCCTCTTTCTACCTTTTCTCCAAAGTATTATGAGAAACCCCTTGCTTTAGGGCATAGGTTCATGGTTAGAATTTGGCCTTTCCACCCCGTGCAATTGCGGAAGGTGGAAAGGTACCACTGATTGAAAACTAACACTTTCTAGCAGGGTCCCATATCAGTTTTTCTCCTGCCATTAATTGTACATTCACTGTGCTCTTATCAGTTAAAGTTTATCACATAATGATATTTAGGGAAACAGTAACAACTTCACAAGCTTCATCAATGCTTTGCTTTTGAGAAGCCTTTTCTGTTCATTTCTTAATTGCCCCATGGAATTTGGTAATAGAATTCATTAGTTCTGTTTACACAAGTTTCTCCATGGTTAACTTAACCATAGTTTGTATTCAATTAATCCAATATTATAGGGTGGCAAAACACACTGAATCATTAAACTGACGGCCCAGAGAAAAATATGGCTGGCTAATCTGTGGTTCAGCCTGAATAATGCAGCAATATATACTGGATCAGGGTTGTCAAACTCATGGCCCATGGGCTGGATGCGCCACACGCTGGCCATGCCAAGGCCTGGTTTAGTGAAGGGAGAAAAAGTCATGATATGTCATGTGACACCCCTGGCCTGTACTAGGTGCTTGATACTTCAGAAAACACTGATCAGGTATTATAAAAGCCCCTTCTATTCATGGGCACAAGAGTTTTGTGAAATGGCACTAGAACTGTTTTTTTTAAGAATGCCTTTAGCACATTTTTGAAAGAATACTAGACCTGTACTCAAAAGCAACAGGATGAGTAGAGAAACCCAGTCAAAACAACACAGCTCTGACATGTGTGGCCTTAAAGCAGGGGTGTCAAACTCAAGGCCGTGAGCCAATTTAAATCTGGCTCATGGGGCCATCCTGGAAATAGCAAAGGACTGGCCCATGGTGCCTCTGGCAGCCAAAACAGGCTGAGGGGGCCACATGCAGTCCTCCCGCACCCCTTTTTCAGCCTGGATGGCCTCCTTCAGTACTCTGCCAGCCAAAATAGGGTGGTGGTGGGAGCGCATGAGCCCCCCCTCACCCGTTTTGGCCAGCATGGTTTTTGCAGAATGCCATCCAGGCCTAAAACGAGGTGCAGGGAGCCTCATGTGCCCCCCATTTTGGCCATCAGGGTGCTGCAGGAGGCATCCGTCCTGTCTCTCCTCCCTCCCCCCCTCTTCAGCCTGCAGAAGAGAACTACAGTGCTGATCCAGCCCATGAAGAAATCCAGTTTGACATCCTTGCTTTCAAGCTACAAAGAAAAGAACTACAGGCAGTCCTTGAATTAGAACCATATTTGAGATTGGAGTTTCTGTTGTAAGTCACTGTAGTTATAGATCCAGCTGGACCCAATTTTGCAATAATTTTTATCGCATTTGCTAATGTGTGTTTTTTTGTTGGAAATTAGCAAAAAAAGATTACAATTGCAATCGTGATTGCAGGATTCTGCAGCAGCAGGTCATAAATGTGAGACAATTGGTAAGCACCCAAATGGCAATTGCATGGTTTCAGAGGTAAGGTGATAGCTGTAAATTCAAGTTACTTTTTCCAAGGCTGTTGCAACTTTAAGCAAATAGTTGTTAAGTGAAATTTAGAATAGAGACATAAAAACAGGTATACAGCACAGAGTGGTTAGGGAGGAAATTGTAATTAGGACAAAGTAAAAACATTGCTGATGGACAAGGCTATTTTTGGGAGGCAAAGGACTGCAACGAATAGATTCAAGTAGGTGAGTTGTGCGTTTTGCTGGGTCTATTCATGGGAAGTTTAACAACTTACAATAATGTGTTGTGTGTGTTGAGAAAGTAGAATAGAATTAAAAAGTAATCTGATTTTTTAGTATAGTATATAAAATATAATTTCATGGACTTTTTAGTAGGAAGTGTCAGTTTCACTAAATAGACCAGTTATTTTTATCCTAAATAACAATCCCTATTGTTAAAAGCAACATTAGGACAGTACTAAATTCTATTGAATACTATGAAGCTCACCCAGAAAAACAGGCAGCTTTAATTTTTTTAGATGCACAAAAAGCATTCGATAATCTCAATTGGAAATTCATGCTATATCAAATTAAAAAGATGAACTTTGGCACTAATATAGAAAAAACATTACAAGAAATATACTCAAATCAAAAAGCAAGTGGAGATCACACTGAAGAGTTTGGAGATCACACTGAAGAGTTTGAAATTGCAAAAGGAGTGAGACAAGGGTGTCCATTATTATCGCCTCTGTTATTTATCTTGTCTTTAGAAGTGTTGCTAGCTGCAGCCAGACACAACCCAGAGATTCATGGAATTAAAATTAGAAATGAGAAATATAAAGTTCAGGCATTTGCCAATGATTTGGTATTTATAGTGGAAGATCCAATGAATTCAGGATCAGTATTGTTGCAACAAATAGAAAAATGTGGGGAAGTGGCAGAATTTAAAATAAATAAAAATAAAACTAAGATGACAGTCAAAAACTACAATAAAACAGAAAGTAGAATTAGAAAACATAATGGTGCTGCAAATAGTAAAAAAGGTGAAATACCTGGGAATTTGGATATCATCCAGATGTTCATCATTAAAAGAGGACAATTATGTTAAACTGATTAAGCAAATCAGAAAAGAATTCGAATTATGGACCAAATTGAAACTGTCTATATTGGGAAGAATAGCAATGTTGGAAATGAATACTTTACCAAAACTAATATATCTATTCCAAATGATTCCAATTAAATTAGGGAAATATTTTTTTACAGAACTAAATAAAATGACATCCAAGTTTGTGTGGTTGGGCAAGCGCCCACGTATTAAAATGAAACTATTACAAGATAATAGGAGCAGAGGCGGTCTTGGACTACCAGAATGGGAGCTTTATTACCAGGCAGCGGTGTTGAGTTGGATTAAGGATTGGGTTAAATTAAGAGAGAAGAGAATCTTAACATTAGAAGGACATGACCTCTTGATAGGTTGGCATGCATTTTTGTGGGAAAACAAAAGTAATATTTCAATCAACACCTAATAAGAGACTCATTGAATACAATTTGGAAAAAAATCAAAGGTAAACATTATACGGAAATCCCACGATGGCTGTCAGCCATGGAAGCCATAATACATCCAAATAGACTAGACTACGGAAAATGGTAAGCTATGAAAAATTATTAGATAGTCAAGGGAAATTAAAATCAAACCAAGAACTGAAGGAAAATGTAATTATAATCAATTGGTGGCCATATTTGCAAATTCAAAATAAATTTCAAAAAGACTCAAAAGATTTTGGATTTGACAAAGGGCAGAACCAATTAGATAAAATATTAATGGGACCGGAACAAAAATTTATAACTAAAATATATAAATATTTATTAGATTTCAAAATGGAAGAAGAAATAGTCAAAAGTACAATGATTGCATGGGCATAGAATTTTGGATACACTATAGAATTAGAGGAATGGGAGAAAATATGGAACATAAATTATAAATTAATGGTATCTGCAGCATACAAAGAAAACATATATAAAATATTTTATAGATGGTACTTAGCTCCAACAAGATTGGCAAAAAATCTACTCCAACATGAGTCCCAAATGTTGGAAGTACAAAAAAGTTGATGGTACATTTTATCACATGTGGTGGATGTGCCCCGAGGCCAGGACATACTGGATTCAAATTAAAAATTAGTTAAAAGAGATCACTGGCTATCCTTGCTTTTAGGAATCATCAAAGAAAGATTACAGAAAGAAGTAAAATACTTAGTGTTACATATTACACAGCCCCCAGAATAGCCTTTGCACAGGTATGGAAAACACAAAATATCTCCAATGAAGAACTAATAATACACAAAGTAAGAGATGAATGCTGAGATGAATATTCTAACAATGAAATTGAAAGAAAAAGACGACTCTGAATTCTTTACAATTTGGAACAAATTGTATAAATGGTTAACAAACAGAACCAAGAAGTTAGACAAAAATGTTAATTGAAACAATCTTTAAGAAAGTAAAATAAAATTTTGTAAATTATATAAAGATATAAGAATATAAGTAATTATAGCTAAATACTGTATATTATTTAGTAGTAGACAAATGCAACATAATGTACTGTATTATATTTAAACCAAAACCCTGTATAGATGCCAAGAACATTGTTGATACCATGATGTTTTATGATTTAAAAAAAGAAAATTAATAAAAATATATTTAAAAAAAACAATCCCTGCATATCTCTATCAAGGTCATCTCCTTTGTTCTACAGAAATATCAATCAAATCTGAATGGTTATTAAACCCAACGTTTGGTCATTTGTTTCAATTTAGTACATTGTTTATGTGAAGCCTCCAAAAAATTAGAGCATCTCATAAAATTATTAATGAGAAGCAAATAGATATTCCCCTCAAGCGTCTATTGGAAAACTTAATACTTCAATCTCTAGCAACCTGGAAAGGACAGTTTCACAGCATTAAGAGATTCAGCCCTAATGAATTCATCAATTCAGCCCTAATGAATTCATCAATCAATGAGTGTTTATTCAGTTTCCAAGAATATGTTTATTAATATCTTACTTTGCACAATAAGCCTAACTAATGAACATCTTGCTGGATTGTATCCCACCAGAAGAGGTTTGATAGTACTGTATAATTATGTAATTGACATCACTGGCATCATCTGTGGTAAAACTTTGGTTTAACAAACTCCTGATTGGCTTATTAAATGGCAGTGAAGTCTGAACCAAGTTTGTGCCTCTTTTACTTTCAGTTTGTTAAACTGAGGCTTTGCTGCAATTGTGATGAGAAGAGATTGCAAAAAGACATTTGGAGACTGCATATATTCTTACAGCTTCAGGCTGCCCCATCCCCAAGTTAGGAAATAGAGGAGAGGTATATAGATTCCTGCATTTCACAATCTTTCCTACAGTTTGGTCAACTTCCATGTGTAATTTTAGATGTAGCCAAATTATTTAGCTGTGACCCTATGTAGAACTTTTGAGCTAAATGAGAACTGAATAGCAATAGCAATTAGACTTATATACCACTTCACAGTGCTTTACAGCCCTCTCTAAGTGGTTTACAATGTCAGCATATTGCCTCCAACAATCTGGCTTCTCATTTTACCAACCTTGGGAGGATGGAAGGCTGAGTCAACCTTGAGCCTGGTGAGATTTGAACTGCCAAACTCCTGGCAATCGGCAGTCAGCAGAAGCAGCCTGCAATACTGGATGCTAACCTTCGTGCCACCACAGCTCCAAAGCTCCCCCTTAGGCTCCTAACAGCATGTCGCATATGCTAGTGTATGTATGATATGCCACACACTAAATAAATATTGCCAAAAAGACCACACTCAACCATAGAGCTCAACCTACTTCATGGTAGGCCCTGCCTTGGTTTCCCAGAGGAAAGATGTATACAAATATTATTCGGATGAAGGACATAGAGGAATCTGCTCTGGTTATAGAAATGATTTGGTGTGTGGTTGTCTTCCATCCCAGCTTTTTGATAGGCGTGAATTACTGTCCTCAAGTTGAATATCTCAAAAATGCTATTTCCAAATGGCAACTTGTAAGGAAAGGAAAAAGCTTCTTGGATGAGAAGCCAACTATTTTCAAAGGAGAAATTGCCTTTTGAAAAAAAACACCTTTGTGACAATCATGACCTGGATGATTGAAAATCTCCTCAGACCCTCAACTTGAATTTAAAAATCTTTTCTGTAGGCAGCTAGTTTTGCCTTTTTCCTTTCCTTTCTTTCTTTAAAAAAAAACTTGGTTCCTGTTTTGTTCGGAAAACACACGAGGTAGACCGGGTTCCAACAACAAATACTTTTATTATTAACAGTTAGTAACGGAACGCCGGCTGAAGCCGGGGCCAGCCCTTTTATACAGGCTGGCTTGCCTGCTTGCAGCCAATGGCAGCTATTTAGATTTGCTGCCTTTTTGGTATCTCTTTGGATTGGTTCCTAGTGAACCAATCCACTGTTCCTTTCCTTAGCCAATCAGAATGGTAGGTTTGGAGTCATCCACTTTACATACAGAACAGTTCCAGATGATATTCCTTGTGGTAATTATAAGTTTATCAACACGGAACTGCAAGAGTGCAAAAGAGTAGCCATTAGCAGTGCATTTCCCAATGTGGGGATTTCCCATTTGTTTTTGACAGGGCCCAGTTGCAATGGCAGATGCTGTCTTTAAACTGATCTGTTTCATTATTTAGAGGGAAGATAGAGAATGATAGAACCAGTTGTTAGATAAAACAATAGCAAATTATATTGTTTTGTAACATATATTTGGGGAAAGGGATGGAAAAATATGACATTTCAGTTGGACAACAGAATGTTTGATGCAGGACTACAATACACAATTGTATCTCATCAGCATACTGATGATACTTGGCCCCAGGCTGACTAATGACCTCTCCCAACTGTTTCATGGAGGTGTTAGGCATAATCTAATCCAGGGGTGTCAAACTGAAGGCTTGCAGGCCACATCATAAATCTGGCCTGTGGGTCCGGCCTGGAAGGACTGGTCCACGGTGCCTCTGGAAGCCAAAATGGGGGGGGGGAGGCATCCATCCCGTCTCCCCCCCCCACCCGCCCGCAGAGGAGAACGACAGTGCTGATCCGGCCCTCAAAAAAATCCATTTTGATACCCCTGATCTAACCTATTATCCATACATGGTCAATGGAAGTAGATTTGGGGGAATTATACTCCATACTGATCCAGAATAAAGGAAGCCACATTTGTTACATAGCATGCCATCCTCTTTTTTGTTTTTTACTCAAAAGTAAAAACTGGCCCATTCTCTATTAAACCTCAACAGATGATAAATGCAAATTTAATCCTTTTTTCTCCAGAACTGAATTGAATTGAATTCTCTATTATATAGCCACAAGGTAGCATTGGTGCTGCCCCACTGCAGTCTCAAGTTCTGCTTAAACAGTACTCCTGCATATTCCTTGGATAGCAAAGGAAGTACTGGACTGCAGAACACCAGACATATCACTAGAATGCAAAAATTAAAAACCACATCTCACTTACTTTGGCCATGTCGGGGGGAGGGGGGCAGGGATGTTCACTGTACAAGGCAATTATGTTTGAAAGAGGTTTTAGATTTTATATGTGGCCAAATAACACTGATACTTTCTAAATGAATGCAAAATATTCCTTATTTGCTGATGGACCAATGATCCATTCACAATTATCATAAAGTTGGCTATACAAAATGAACTTCAAAAATATGTTCAAACATTGGGTGTGCTGTTTAAAGTTATTTACAATGAAGGCAATCATTTAAAAAGCACATTTTTTGGGAAATAGGCCAGATATTATTTTTGGGGGGGGGGGCTGCTGAGAGTTTTGGAAGAGATCAAAACTTGGCATGTGGTTATGGGAACCAATTACCTGGCTCAACTTTATGTCTTTTACCAGAATAATTTCTCACAAAAAAGCCTGAATCCTCCCTGCCAAAAAGGAACTAGTTTGGGCAGAAGTTATTGTTAGAACTTGTAGCAAATATATTCCACAATTTACCTTATAAATTTGGTGCACTTAATGGATAGTTGTGCTGCAACAAGGAGGTTCCATTTCCTTTCCAAGAACATTGGTGCTGTCAATGACTTCCAGAATCCCATAGCCAGGAAGATGAAGCATACACAGAAAAAGACTCAGACCATGATGAGATTTCCTAGGGGAGAAAGGAGAAACCCTGAATATATATGGCACATGGATAACGAATGTCATGGCTGGAAGCTATATCTTTGGGCTTTCCCATTTCATGTCTCAATTGGAATATTCTAGATAAAGTTCACTGCATTCCACTCTACTGCATCTGAGGAAAAAATAGAAAATATGGGTCAAGGGAACACTGACTTAAAAGAATGAGAAGCCATCAAAAATATACCTACTGTAGATAATTATATTTCTGTTGCATATTCTTGCACACCATTGCCAATTGGTGAAAAATGTCAGGGATACCTGGGCTTATCCAGTATTAGATTTCCTTTGAAGAAACTGATTGGGAACAGAAGATAATTTCCATGATATCTAATGAATATGCATGCATTTATAATAACCGGTGAGCCTGTTTAGCACAGGATTCTAACCCACTGGGCTTCCTCTGAGATTTACAGCTGAATGCTGATGGCTGAAATCAAGGCAAAGAGAGGGTTTGACTTGACATGCAGCACAGAGCCAGTATAAACAGGCATCTCATTTGTTTCCTTCCCTTCCATTTAGAGCAGGGGTGTCAAACCAAGGCCCACACTCCACAGGCTGCATCTGGTCTATGGGGTGCTTAAATCTGGCCCACAGACAAATAGCAAAGAATCAGCCCGCGGTGCCTCTGCCAGCCAAAATGATGTACGGGGGGAAGCTGCATGAAGGCTCCTGTGCTCCATTTTGGCCAGCAGGGTACCGCAGGAGGCCATCCAGGCCAAAAATGGGGTGCGGGGACACCATTTTGGCCAGCAGGGTCCTGTGGAGGCGTCCATCCCATTCCCTTCCCCTCGGCCGGCTCACTGAAGAGAACTACAATGCTGATCTGGCCCTCAAAGAAATCCAGTTTGACATCCCTGATTTAGAGCTGGGATGTCAAATTCATGTTGTCATGGCGGCATCACATGATGTGTTGGGACTTTTTTTCCCCTTTGCGAAACCAGGTGTGGGTATAGTCAGCACATGATGCATCCAGCCCTTGGGCCAGGAGTTTGACAGCCCTGATTTATGAAATCTCATAAATCTAATCCCATTTCTTTTGCCTCCTTTTCTCAAATCATAAGACTTGTTGAGTTTGAAAGGCCTGATTGCCTCAGGTCACCCACTTTAAGAGCTGTAATCACAGGAATCTTACACCTCAACAACTGCATAGTTTAAAGGGAATCTTATCTGTCTCACTTGACTCTCAAACAACACTATCACCATAATCAACATAACATCATGTGGGTGTGTCTGCACTGCTTTACAAAGAACTAGGACTATAAGTCTCTAAATCCATGGATCCCCACTGACCTCTGAACAGGTGAAAACAGATTCCCAGAAGACCAAATTTAAATGACAGTGACTTTATAATACAGGTAGTCCTGTATTTGTTTGTTCAGTGACCATTCAAAGTTTCAACGGCACTGAAAAATGTGACTTATGACCATTTTTCATAGTTATGACCTTTGCAGCATCCCCATGGTCATGTGATCAAAATTCAAATGCGCGGCAACCGGTTCATGTTTATGACCACTGCTGGGTCCCAAGGTCACGCGATCCCCTTTTGCGACCTTCTAACCAGCAAAGTCAATAGGGAAAACAAATTCGCTTAACAGCCATGTTACTAACTTATCAACTGCAGTGATTCACTTAACAACTCTAGCAAAAAAGGTTGTAAAATGGGTCAAAACTCACTTAAGAAATGTCTCACTTAACAGCAGAAAAATTGGGCTCAATTGTGGTCGTAAATCAAGGATTACCTGTATTAATGTGATTTTTCAGGCTGTTTATGCAGAGCACAGCTGGAGGCATTGATTGTTTATGATTTCTTTTGAGCTGGAGCAGCCAGGATATCTCCCTGATCTGATTCTCATCAGTGAGAATTGTGTAACCGCCATCAAAATCACATTAGACATTGGCTCACTTCCTTCATTTTCTGTGGTAAGAGGGAAGAAAAAAATCCTGCCTTCCTCTTAAGGAGGAGAGAAGCTGAAACTTTTGGAGCAGCTTTTCATATTGTCCTCCAGCACTCAGCATATTGTCATATCCCAGGCAGCCAAGAGCATGATGTCTCACCAATTGAATAATCAAATGGCCTGGATAGAGTTATTTACCTGATATAATTGAAGCCATTGACTTTCAAATTGGAAAACATCCAACATTTATTTATTTTTATTCATTTATTTTGTTTGTCAAGCATGTATGAGAAAACAAATATAAGCATGAACATAACATATAAATGTATAAGTATAAACAGGTATAAGTATATGCATAATAATTGAGTACATATAAATGGGAACAGTAGGACAGGGACGGTAGGCATGCTGGTGCGCTTATGCACGCCCACTAACAGACCTCTTAAGAATGGAGCAAGGTCCAGGGTAGACAGTTTAAGGTTAATGTTTTGGGGGTTTGAGGATGAAACAAGAGTCAGGTAGTGAGTTCCAGGCATTGACCACTGTATTGCTGAAGTCATATTTTCTGCAATCAAGTTTGGAGCGGTTTACTTTGCATTTGTATCTATTGTTTGCCTGTGTATTATTGCAATTGAAGCTGAAGTAGTCATTGACAGGTAGGATGTTGCAGCAGACAATTTTGTGTACTAAGCTTTCTTTCAAGCATTAATTGTTGTGTTACTTTATATTCTTTATGTGAATGATTGCATTCCCACTCATGCCAGTAATACTATTGCATTCCCACTCGTGCCAATAATGCTATTATTAAATTGGCAGATGATACAATAGTGGTGGGACTTATCTCTGGGGAGGGAGATGGGAATGAGTCTGCCTATTGAGATGGGGTGGACTGGTTGCTTTTGTGGTGTGAAGACAATAACTTGGTCTTTAACACCAGTAAAACCAAGAAGCTTATAGTGGTCTATAGAAAGAAAAGATCAGACATCCAGCCCTCACTTATCAGTGGAGACTGAGTGCAACAAGTGGCCAGTTTTAAGTTTCTGGGTATTATCATAAAAGAGGACCTGACCTGGGGTGCCCACATTGCAGCCCTGGTTGAAAGGGCACAGCAGAGATTATACGACCCGAGACTTCTCAAGAAACAACAACTGAATGAAAAACTGCTGGTGACCTTCTACTGCTGCACCAAAGAGAGCATTTTAACTGCATTTTTGTCTGGTTTGCCAATTGCACAGTGGCAGATAGAACAGTGCTCCAGAGGGTTAACATCAATGCTCAGAGGATCATTGGTTGCCCTCTCCCCTTTTTGGAAGAGCTTTATAGCTTCTGCTTCCTTAAGAAAGTTCAAAACATTCTCAAAGATCTACCTCATCCTAGGCACCCTTTTTTTGAACTATTACCATCTGGCAGATAGTACAGAATAATTAAAACAAGGACAAATAGGCTGAAAAACAGCTTCTATCCCAGAGCACTAACTATATTGAATTCTACTAAATAGTGCAATATTAATACAATATCAGAACTTTTCAATTCAATTGTATAGAATATGAAGGATGCGTTTGTGTTTTATTTTTATAATGTACACTGAAGATGACATTTAATTTTGTTGTACGAGATGCAATGACAATAAACTAAACTAAAACTTTAATGTAAGGACTAAAGCTGCCACTCACAGCCTTGTTATCAATGTGTCTCATTTCAGAGCCCACAAGATACATGATGCAAATTTATGGAATGTCTTTATTTCCAGCAATCACTTGCTCGATAAAATATCATGTGATATCACTAACACTGCTGATGTTACCTAGTTTGGACAATGAAATGTCTGCAAGAAAACAAGGGCCCCTCATCTCATGTCAAACCTGAGCTATAAATATTCTCCTTTATAAATAAAATATCATAAAAAGTGGGGGGAAATGAATTTGTGATTTATGCTTCTGATGATTAGATAAGATAGTTTATAAAAAGAAGAGCAATGTGAGGTAACCTAAAGAGAGGTTAAAATATCATTGTACTTATAACTGCTAAGAAGAAGATCAGAAGCAGTATCTTCATATCTTTTTCACGTTTAGCTTTTCTTTAATTTCTCCCTTTCTCTTCCTTCTGTTTCGTTCTATTTCCATTTGGTATTAGTACTTACTATTGTCAAAACTGTCAGTAAAATGTATACACAGAGAGAGTATAAATCACTGATTCTGTCTTTATATTCAGAATGCAGCATATATGCATGCATGCGTGCATGCGTGCATACACACACACACACACACACACACACACACACACACACAAAAGGAACAGAAAGTACCTCACAGGAGCAGATAGAGGTAAATCCTAGAGAGGCAGGAAATGTATCACAAAACAATGGAGATGAATGCTAGAGTGGAATAAAGCTGCATACAAGGCAGACATTACACCTGTAACATCGTTCACTGTCAATTTCCAACAAGCATAGTCAATGGAGAAGCTGGCAGGAGGCCACAGATGACAATCCAGGATGCTGCACACACGAGGGATTCACTTCATGAAGTCAACTGGGACAACCACAACTGCCTTCTTAAATTGGCCCTTAAATTGTTTGTGTTATTAAGTAATGGGGTTGCTGTTTGCAATTAACATTGTTAGGTGAGGACAACCAATAGCCATGGGAGCAAGGAGAGGCTCTTGGATAAGAGATTTCAGAAGCAGAGTGTGAGAAGGCCTTCACTGTTGCTTCGTTGCCAAGCTGATGCACTTTTTCTATACCTAGCATGAATGCACACACAACCCTTATCTTTTTAGAATTCAGTCTCACTTTATTGGTTTTTTTTTCAACCGCTATTATTTCCAAGGAATGGTTCAGCCTCACCAGATTTAGCTGGCAAAAATCAAAGCTGCAGGTTTCCCATACATTTCTTTCCTTCTGTTTAAAGAGACAGTGAAAACATTCGGGGCTAGTAAAGGATCGACTTGCTGATCATTCATTTCTAACACCAGATGTTAAGTCTGATTAAACTAATTAGCCACAGAATGTTTGTTTTACAGGTTGTAACAGAGTGTCCTTGGATGACTGTGGCTTTTTATTTCCTGTTTAAGAATGCAGGAAGCAGATGTATGAAGAGTCAAACTGTCTAACCTAGTGTTGTCAACTAGCACACTTCAGATTTGATCTTCCAAAAGTACTCCGGAGGGCAGTGGCTGCAACCAAATGGCAGCACTTTTTGCCAGGATTAAGCAACCAGACCTTAATGTCCAAGCAACAGCAACAAATCCTTCCTCACTTTCTCAATGAATCCATGATGCTAATTTATGAAAACCAGAGCCCTCCAACTGAAAGAAAGTCGCAATTTTAATTATCCAATTAAGGATTTGTAATTAGAAAGAGGACTTCGGACCCCATATTATGGTCAGCTTTGAGGACATCCAAGTTGAGAATCTAGGCAAGGACTTCTATTATCTGACTTCACCCAAATGTAGCTTATAGTGATTAAGTCAAGTAACAGCAGTAATTGCAAAAGGCTACTTATACATGAGAATACACCCCCATTCTCTTTCTCAATCAAAACAAGATGATCTCATAATTCCTGCCATAAATTCTGTGGACAAAAGGCAGATGTAAATGAAGCATACATTCTCCAATAAATAAACTGCTACCTTCTCAAGAGAAAGAATTAAACGCAAGTTTGCTAACCACCTGGTCCACAACAGGATGCATCTATTTAGGGGTGGATGTTTATAAGAATTTATTCTGCCATTGCCCTTTATTTGAATATGAACTCAAATGTTTAGTAGTTTTTTTTAAGAATCATCAGGAAATTGTTGTGACTCTGATGAGAAGAACCATTATGTTGTGATGAATCGGAAAAAAAATACTATAGATTTATTCTATAGTATGAGAGAATAGACTGAAGGTTATAATGGATAAAGTGGTAGTCTTTCATTGGAAGACAAGCCAATTTTGTGGGTAAGACTCTTAATAATACGGAAATAGTTGGACATCCAAAAAGAATTGGTAATTTATTGAATGAGATGCTGGAGAAGAAGTAGTCCAAAACTGAAAGCTACATAAAAATCTATACAGACATACTACAGGGCTTATAAATTGTTCTAATCAACCAAATGTAAGTGACATACATTTCCTCAAATCCATAACTTGGATTAAAAACTGACAAGGTGAGATCTAGCCCCACTTTAGGCATAAAAAAAGACCAGCTGGGTAATTTAGGGCCACTCATTCTTTCTCAACATGGCAGAAGGTCGCAAAATGTGATCACCTGACTACAACAGTCATAAATACATGCCATTTACTTTAAACAGCCAAATTTGGCTGGCTGGGGAATTTTGGGAGCTGAAGGCCATAGCTCTTAGAGTTGCCAAGGATGGACACCCCTGATATAGCCCTCAGCTGTAGGGATTCCTTGGCAAGCAGGTTTGGAAAGCATACTTAGGAAGATCTTGTGTTAAGAATCACATATCTGCATCTCTGAATGTCAACCAACATCTCTATTCCCTGAGGTAACCATCTAATAATCAAGGGATTATGGAGAAAGCCTGCCTGACCTCAAGTGGGACAGATAGATATTACCAGCATTTTAAAGTGAATGAGGGAGTAATATTTAAAAACTCAAGAAACAAGGATAACATTCTTAGACTTTGAATATCAAGGCCAGGAAGTTATTCTAGAAACCAAGAGCTTTCAACTTTGCTAGAAAAATTTTCAAATTTAAAGACAGCATAAAAAGCACATCCCTTAAAAGCTATAAATAGTAAAATTCTAACCAAGGTTAACAATTGTATTAATAATTGTAACAATCGACTATGATCCAGCAAGGACCATGAGATGGAATTTAAAAAGATGGAAATGAAGGAGCCAGCAAATATTCACTGGGACATTGTTCTATAGTTATTCTGATTGTCATCCCGACTCATGGAATAGATTCCCGATATAACTTCATACACTTTCCATCCCCTTTTCAAATCTTCCTATACGTTTATCTACTGTTGGCATGGAATACAACCACTGGCAGAACAAAATTTGTTCATACCTAAAGTAGATTCATAGTAGATGAGGGTGAAGGTGCTGTTGTGGTGGAATCACAGAATCAGTCAAGGATGTCAAACTGCTATGAATAGGCCTGAGATGCTGTCAGATATATGGGGACTTCCTATTGTAGAGCGTTGCACTGTAGGACATTTGTACTATTTGTTTGATGCCTCAGGCACCACACAATCATGTTTCTCCCATTCAAAGAATACTGTTGCAGATACAGAAGCTTAGCAGGAATTTGTGATAGGGCTCCAGAAAGAACAGATTTTGTTAGAAAATTCCAAAGATGTACAGTGAAAGAGAGCATTCTAGTCCTTCCTCTCCCTGCATTTGTATATGCAGTACTTCCAGTCACATTAGACTGGAGAGATTATGATTCCCCACCATTGTTCCAGCATGGCCAATGATGATAGATACTGGGAGATCTAATAGTTGAGAGTACAGGATACAAGAGATGAGCAACTGTTGGACATTGCTTAGAAATTCAAAGCCGAGCCCCCCTCCCCCCAAAAAAAGCCCCCAATAGATTACTTGAAATAAATTCAGATTAAAAACTATGAGCTTTAAAAAAAAATGGAAAACAGAGGTCAAAAAGACAATGGCAAAAAAACCCTGCCAAATATGTTTGAAAGTATGAAATAAAAAGTTAAGATCTAGTGGGAAGGAAAGACTAGCAAATGTTAATTTTTCAGTTTATCAGAGAAGGCAGAGTCTAAACTGAAATAACTCAACTGGAACAGAAATGAAAAAGCATTAGATTTCCAAACCCCACCTCCATTTAAATAACTTTTACCTGCTCTGCAGGTAAAGATACACACACACACACACATACATACACACACACATACACACATACACACACATCTATAACCTTCTCTCTTTCTCTACGCCTACGTCCACACATACATACGGATTTTGTCCCACCACCTTTCCAGGATACAATATCATCATTGAAAAAGGAAACGTGTAATTACAGCTTTCAACCCAGTCTGATCTGCACCATTGTCATCCATGATGTGGGAACTCCGCTCTGTGGCCTTCACTCGAGCTATCCTTGCTGAATTCCTAGCCACCCTCCTCTTTGTCTTCTTCGGCCTGGGCTCAGCTCTGAACTGGCCTGCTTCCCCACCAAATGTCCTCCAGATCTCCTTTGCATTTGGCTTGGCCATTGGTACCTTGGTTCAAGCAGTGGGTCATGTCAGCGGAGCCCATATTAACCCCGCAGTGACAGTGGCCTGCCTGGTGGGCTCTCGAGTCTCCTTCCTCAGGGCCATCTTCTACATGGTGGCACAGATCCTAGGAGCTGTGACTGGGGCTGCTGTCCTGCATCAAATCACTCCAGCTCATATCCGGGGCAGCTTGGCCATCAACAGGGTAAGGATTTTACTGTCTTTAGGAGTGGAAGGGCTGAAGGACTCCAACTTTCTGGGTCATCACTGTGGTCTATAGGAAGTGTATGAAGATGGGTCATGCTAACTCAGTCATGTTTATGTTGAAAGATAGCGGGTCTCTTGAATTTTTCCCAACCTAACAGTTTCTACATGCAAAGTAGGTATGCTTCTACTGAATTACAGTCTTTCCTTTGAGAAACTTGGGTAAAGGAATGCAATGCTATTTTAAAAGAGGTGAGCAATCGTCCTTTCCCTTACTGCTGATTTTTACTGTATCTTTCTTTCAAACTTCATGCATAGAGTTACCAGGACTGCAGAAATCTGGACTATCACTAAATGGTTGGAAAGAGTTGGAGCTCTTGATATTATCCAGATTTTTACCATGATTGGCCCATAGAAGAAATGGATGGGATTTGGATTTTATCTTGACTCATTGAAGTCCAATGTTATGCAGGACTCAATATATGGGGTTTATGGTTCACAATTCATGCTAAAACATAGGCAGTGTTTGCTTAAGATTTACCATAGTGTGTAATCCCAAACCAGGGTGGTTGGTAAATATTTTTTTGATCTAATGGGATATGGGTACTCAGCTTGTGGACCAGCTCACTCTTCCCCTTAACTTACTGGGTCTCCCCATACCCAGTTCTTCTAACAGACACTGTTTTAACTAACGATGCCAGTAATGAAACATGTGCTTTCCTGTTAGGTGGAACTTCCATTAAATTGAGGCTGGAAATTTCAAACTTGCAAGACTTTGTATTTTCACGAGAATTTTACTTTCCATTCTCTGGAATCTGATGTAGAATATAAATGTATCGCTGGAAGATCTGAAATACTATGTTAGGCTCATGTCATCACAGAGAAAATCTGACTCAACAGAGTCAACATCACAGAGTCAACACCGACCTGATGGATATAACTCAGGGATGTCAAACTCAAGGCCCATGGGATGGATGTGGCCCCTGTGGCCAGCCTGGGAGTAGCAAAGGGCCAGCCTGCTGTGCCTCTGCTAGCAAAAATGGTGCACAGGGGGCACAGGTGCCCCCTTGTACCCCATTTTGGCTGGCAGGGTGCTGCTGGAGATGTCTCCCCTGTCTGCTGTCTGGCCTGTCTCCCCGCTCCCCCGGGCCAGCCTGTGCGGGACAACTACAATGCTGATCCAGCCCTCCAACAAATCCAGTCAAACCCCTGATAAAATCGATCAGACTTTTAGCAACCTAACTTAGGAGGAGAGGACGTATTTTGTTTTTCTAATTGCTAAATCACCTTGCTGATCTACAGTATTGTTAATCATTCATAAATCTACCAATATATCTTCCTCACCACTATCTAGATGTTAAAGATACATAGATTCCATCACAAAAAAAAGATGCAAGATTTTACTTCAGGTCTTTTTGATCCATTTTAGAGCAAGCTAGTTATTATAAATATTATATATTTATTAACATGGGTTCCAAATCTAGCAATGATCTTTTCATAACTCTAGCACTGTAAACTTAATCCTTGCTTAAGCTTTCTTGTTTTTATTCTCCCACAAGGGCCATATGCTATTTAAGGGATTAGCAGTTTGTTTCCCTGTCATATTCCAGTTTCTCTGTGAAAGCAGTGCTAGGTTCCTCTGTGAAAGCAGGTTGCTATGCCTTGATGTTGGCATGGCAAATTGCTACCCAATTGCCAATTTATTTATTTATTTATTTGTTTATTTGTTCAGAAAAAAAGCAAGTACTTCCTGACGCTAGTATTATTGCAAAGAATGGCACCTTATCAGCTTAAATATTGCAGGTCCTCCCTTCTCCTATTTCATAAATTCCAGAGGCTGGTATTTTTTGACATGGTGTGGCAAATTCTAGAAGACCTACAGAGTTGATATAATCATTATTTAAAGACATTCCATATGAACCCACAATCCCCTATCTCCTCCCTACTTGGTTGTGCTCTCCCAATTTACCAACACTGAAAGGTTTTCTCAGGGCAAGGAAAAAAAATAGTTACAGTCATATCTTTTTTATTTTGTTCCAATGCCTCCTGAAAACCAGGGATATTTTTTGGAAATAAAGGCACTTTGCAGTGGGGTGCTGACTTTTCCTTTATATATTTTTTAAAAATGAAAAATTTAAACATTAAACCAGCAAAGTCATGAGCGTGACAAGTGGATACTCTAATGCCAAAGGGCATCATGTTAGCCATTTCTGAAATTGCTGATCATTAATAGAAAACTGGGATCATAGTAAAATAGATAACATGATTACATGGTAATATTGTAGGGCTATTGCTTTCTGATCTCTTATTGTATTAGCCAGCTGTCAGCCAGCTGCTTTTATTAGATTTTTGTGCTCCTGACTAGCAGCTGGCAGCTGTGCCATTTAGTGCAGCATATTGTCACTAAAGTCTTCAGAGAGATGGGATCATAGTAATATTAGGACAATATCTTGTGAAGTCTTCCTTTTGGTCTATGGTCTCTAATGAAGTGGCTAGGGTAGGTCTGCTGTACCCTTTTGGCTGGATCTATATCCTCCTAGCTGGGTGACCACTGGATTCAGGAGATAGCCAATGCCTTGTTGCAGAGGGCTCAGAAGTGGTATTCAGCAAGTTCTGACCAGTTCTGGAGAACTGGCAAGAAATTTTGAGTAGTTTGGAGAACGGGCAAATACAACCTCTGACTGCCCTGCCCCCATCTATTCTCTGCCTCCTGAGTCCCAGCTGATTGGCTGGGTCTTCTTTTGTTGCCCTGCACAGGAGAACGGAGCTGGAAAGCAGGTTAATGGGGTGGGGAGGGAATGGGATTTTGCAGTATCCTTCCCTGCCACACTCACCAAACCATGCCACACCATCAAGCCATGCCCACAGAACCGGTAATAAAAAAAATTGGATCCTACCACTGAGAGGGGTATATGTTCCTGCTTCTTGAAATCAGTTGTAGTGCACCTGCATCATAAGAGTCCCTCCCTGGGTCCAGATGTATTAGACAATTGTTGGCCTCTTTTCAACCTTCCCTTAGGAAAATATTTGAAGCAATAGTAGAAAAATAACTGCATAAAACCTTACAATAAATGAATTATCTGGCCATGGCTCAGGCATGGATATGGCACAAAAATTACTTTAGTGGTGCTAATGAATTATCTTGTTAGATTAGAACATAGCAGAGATGTGTGCATGTCTTCTGGTTCTTTTGGTTCTTCTAGTGGATTTCAATACCATCAAAGATGGAATATTTTTCATCAAGGGTTTCATCAAGGGTTAAGAACTGGGACATTGTGCTTTAGAGGAAGAAATTCCAGCTCAGTGGCTTTTGATGTGTGGCAGGCAGCAGATTTTGACCCTCTACTGTTAACTTTCAGTATCTGGATAAAGCTAATGGGAGAGGTTATCTATCACTTTGGATTGGTATCTTCCATATGTGCATGATACCCAATTATACATTGCTACCCTGGCCCACACTCAAAATGCAATCAAGGCAAAGGTGGCATTCAGCAGGAGAACCGATAGTGGAAATTTTGAGTAGTTCAGAGAACTGGAAAATACCACCTTTGACTGGCCCCGACCCCCATCTATTCTGGAGATTTTACAGTATCCTTCCCCTGCCACACCCACCAAGCCATGTCCACAGAACCGGTAGTAAAACAATTTGAATCCCACCACTGAATCAAGGTTTTGTCAAAGTGTTTAGAGGCTATTAGGACCTAGATAGGAAGAAGCAGATGGACTTAAATCCATGCAAGGCAGAGTTGCTGGTTGTACATTGAAGATCTTTATGGACCCCAGGGATGTCTCTTGAAGGGATGGCATTGCCTCTGAGCTCTGTGATTTGGTGGGTCCTCCTAAATTCATGGCTACCACTGAGTGAGCGGATATATGTTGTGGTCAGAGGGCCCAGCTAGTATTTACCACTTAAAACCTGGAGCAGGAGCTAGCACCTGAGACTCATGCTGTCATCATCACTTGGTTGATGCACTTTTGTGGAGACCACCCAGAAACTGTAATTCCAGTATCCCTTGTGCTAACTGGCACAGAATAACATAAAACACCTGGGCTAAAGCCCTGCATTGAAGCCCTGCATGTACTTCTCCGGGTGCAGTCTTACTTATGAAAGCCCTATATGGCTTGGTGCTGAAGATCACTTCCATCAACCAGATTTGTCCCATCCAATATGAGCAACTTGAGGGAAATGCTGGCACAGTAAGTCCGTACTACCAGGAGATCAGGGTTGCTGAAGCTGGGAGGAAATGCTTTTCTGTAAGTGTTTCCACATTGTACACTAACTAACTACAAGGAACCAGGTTTGTCCCAATCCTGTTGGTTAGAAGCAGGTTAAGCTGTCATTATTCTGGGGAGCCTTTTTTGTTAGTTAAATCAGCTCCACCTTAAAGATGATTTTAAATATTTATGTGATCCACATTGAAGATAATTGAAAATATTTTCATGGTTGTATTTATTATCATTATAGTACTGTATTGTGGGTGTTTTTGTTTATAAACAAAGATTGTTTCCTTTCCATTTGCCTATCCATAAACTAATCTAGCTAATTAAACTCCCTTGTGTTTTTAAGAAGCAAAGCTATCCAACAATATCTAATTTATTAAAAAGAATCATGGTGGCACAGTGGTTAGAATGCAGTATTGCAGGCTAATTTTCGATTGTCACCAGCTCAAGACTGACTCAGCCTTCCATTCTTCTGAGGTGGGTAAAATGAGGACTCAGATTACGGGGGGCAATATGCTGACTCTGTAAACCACTTAGACAGGACTCTGAAGCTGTATATAAGTCTAAGTGCTATTAAGTGCTATTGCTGTCACTAGCATTTGAGGATGTGGCTGAAAAAGGCTGCATTAATCACCATGAAAATCATTTGTACAGCTACCTTGACTTCTTAACTTTGTTGATTATGAATTCTGGGAACCCTTCAATTTATGTGGAATTTATCACTTCGGGAAAGGCCAATAAGGCAATTTACTCTAATAAGATTACTAAGATAATTTTTTGGAGCAGTTTGCAGAAAGATTCCAGATGTAGTATAGCTCAGGAATAATTTACAAACCTCTGGAGACATATGTTGACTATCAAGGCATCCTCAAAGAATCATTAAAGAACAGTTGCCTTTTGGGAATTAAATTAATCCATAATTATTGGAGATTTTATAACACACAAGCAGAAGAACAGGTATGTTTGCATATTTCTAATTGTATACAATTAGGTTTTACAAGTGTAATCTATATGTACATTCAGTTAGGTAATCTGACAGACATTCTTCAAAGATGACACAATCCCCTCTGCCATTTTTAGCATTGCCAGCTACATTTTTATTTGCCAAAATCTTGTGTAAGATATAGCAGAATAGATCTCTGCCACAGGGCAAGAGACTGATTTGTAAATGCCAGTAACGCTGGAATAATAATCAGATTTTAATCTGCGCTTAAATGCATATAAACATACTTAAATGACTGAACATAATAAAAAGACCTACTTGGATACTGGCTTTTTTGTTTTAATCTGGCTGGTCAGATGTATGCCATTTACTTTCATATTTTGTGTCTTATTTTATTTTATGACCCAATTAAAATGTTAAACATGAGATAGCCCTAGGGCTGATTTGCAAAGAAGTATGAGAGTAACTCAGACTTAACTATCATGATCCCTTAATATTGCAGCTCAACAACTAGGTATTTCATCTAAATTTTGAGAATATTCTTCATTTGATATAGTCTCAATCTAGCAACAAAGATATGCAACTTCTAGATGACTACGTAAAGTTAGTTGATTCTTTGTAACTTTTTGTGACTCTATAGAAATAATAATAATTTACTGGCATTAACAAAAGGAAAATGTTGTGATATTACTACGGTGTGAAACTATGAAAATAAATATATTTAGCTGTTATATTTGGTTCATTACCTCTGTTGTGACAATACCATATATTTGGCCCTATTTTTCTAGTGCAACCATAACATGCTTATGCTGCTCTTTGTGGACCCTTGGAAAAAAAGAACAAGAAAGAATGTCAGTAGTTAGAGAAGTACACGAATACTTGGCTCTAGATTAGTAGTTCAACTGCAACTAACTCACAAGCCATGAAACATCTGATAAACCATCCTCCATCCTCCACCTTACCTTCCTTGTAAAGGTGTGGGTAGATACACAAGACAGGGTGGAAGCTGAGAATACCATATGCCCCTTTTAGGTCAGGGAAGAAAAGTGATACTGTACATGCAATGAATAAAGTACATAGAGCAGAACATTTAATGGACACAGAAAATACAGAAACAAGATGGATATATACCAGGTATACCCAACCTTGGCAACTTTAGGATTTTAGACTTCAACATCCAGAATTCCACAAGTCTTAAAATTGCCAAGATTGGACTCCTCTGATACATACCATTCACACACACACATGTACACACACAAATTATAACCTCTTGGGGAAAAAAAGGAAAAATGATCTTAAAGAGGCTGGGAAAAAAAGACCATAAAAAGAGCATTCTACAAGCCAGAGAGAAGTTGAAAGCTTTTGCATGTCAGTGAATATCCCCCAGACAGAAAGTTATTTTAGCACAGGTTTCCATCAGACCAAGAGAAAGACCAGCTATGATAAAATGGATGTACAACAACCAGATCTTCCTCAGCTTAATACCCTTGTGGAATTGCTTTACCTTGGGATCCTTAACATGGAACCTGTGGACATCAGTGTGCCTACTAACATTTCCTCGTGCCTTTTATTTTTTTATTTTTTATTTTCTGAAAAAAGGGGGGGATGTTATTACATGGTACAGTGCGAAATAATAACTTCCAGGTTCAATTTTATTTCTAGAATATCTCACTTTGTTGCTCCTTACATGGACTTAGAGACACCTGTAGGAAGTATAACCAGTAGAGAGTTCATGCAAAAGGCAAAGATATTATAAATAGAGCTGGTAAGTTGGGTGTGTGGGAGGCCTTCCTCCATTTGCCTCTTCACATAAGTACACTATGCTATAATTAATCACACCCACCATGTCAGCTTTCTGATGAAAGATGCCATAACACCCTTGTTATTCATGTGCTCCTCAAACAACCCCCCCCCCCCAAAAAAAACATGTAGCTTTGAAAAGCCTTCCAATGCAAAATGCCTATCAAGATAGATCACCATGTTGAGGGAAAAAAATATGCTGATGTGATGCTCTGTGTTACTTTTCCTTCCCCATGGGCTCTGTTTACTTACCTAAGGAGATTCTGACCCAACCATGGGAATTGCACCTGAAGGAGGGAGAGAAATGCTGCTTGAAAGCATGAATTATGCATACGCCTTATGCAAGGCAACTGTATCTGAGCAACTGGTTTTTGTTATGGAGCCTTGGATCAGGGCAACCACAGGGAGGATTTAAAAAGTTAAGATGATTGGCATGACTATGCAATTGAAGCCCTACCTCTTTTAATGTGCATGCAAGGGTAGGGCTTTAATTGCAGTCACAGTTGCCATCTTTGTTTTTTATCCTCCTGTGGATGCATCTACACCAGATGCTGCATTTTAAAATAATGTTTTCCAATAATGTTTTCTGTAGATAACAAAGTTACGGCCTAAAGAGAACTCTTAACAGAATGTCACAAGCCATTTGGAGGGGCAAAATTGAAGCACGCCTGATTTTTGTCATGGCCCTCAGCCTAATTTTTAAAGCAGGAGATCAGTTTTTGCTATTATAATTATTTGTCTCTTCCTATAGCCTGCTCTGAGGAAGTTATTAGTTATTTGTCTCTTTCTCTGGAGAGAAAGTTGCTCTGCTCTAGGGAGAAAAAGGTATCAAAAAGAGGAAAATGGTGACAACCAAGAAATAATTGGTGTCCTACCCACATTTAGCTCTTGTCAAACTCATTGATAACTTCAGCCCATGTACAACATGGTCTCCAAGATGTAGTCCTTGGGAGAAACAGAGATATTTTTTCTACAGACTTCCTAATAAAGAAAAATTGTTTACTACAATGTTTCTGTGAGGCCATTTCTTTCAATGATCAAGCAGATAGAACTTACAACACCACCCAGCAAGTCAAATATGATCAAACACAATCTCTGGACCACCAAAGATACTGGTCTCTTTGCTGTGTGCTGGACAGGGCACTAAAACCAGGACCTTGAAGCATATATTAAATCACCCAGAGTACACTAGTGAGCTGCTATCCTAGGTTTTAAGGGCTTGCATTATAAAGACACTTCTATGGAGATTCTCAATCATCCAGGTCATGGTCATCCCAAAGATGCTGTTCAAAAGGCAACTGGACTTTCTTAGGTTTTTTTCCCTTAAAAATGTTCACTTCACACACAAAAGAAGCCTTTTGAACAGCATCTTCGGGACATTATGGAGTCACCATTTCTATGAGGGCCAGGTGTGATACTATCAAACATCAAAGTGTTCCAGGATTGCAATGGATATATTCAGTTGCTTAGGTGAGTCATAGATAAAAAATCTCTGCTATTACTAGAATGCTACTTCCCCAATGGCATAGATGCATTCAAAAGTAATCAAACTGCAGTTGTAATAGCAAAAGAAACAAATAATAGAGATCTTATCTATTTAGTTCATTCAATTATTTCTCCTCAGGGTAGTCATATACCAGTAGTACTAAATCAATGACAATGAGATACTGTACTATTGTAATGGAAAGAGAAAACCAGGCAAATACATGGCAGCCCATTTTCCTGATGGATGTGTAATCCTTTATGGGGATTGATTCCCTATTAACATTTTAGGAAGGCAAAAATAAAAATTCACTCTTGATCATTGACATGTTAACATATCGACATATTGACACTGATGCATAGCCCAAAGGTAGTGGCCATCTCCATTTTACTAACAAAACATTATCCATATGACTGATCCAGGAATGTGGAAAATGGCGACCACCAAAGTGGTGGTTGGCAGGAAATGTCAATTCCAACAGCAGACAAGAAAAGAGATGTCTCTGGATTGAATTTTCAGAATGTTACAACGATTCTAACAATCTATTTTGTTTGTTTGTTTGTTTGTTTGTTAGGGAGGGAGGGAGGGGAGTAGATGTTGTGTTCTTCGAGTATTCAATTTTAGTACCTATGTCGTACATCAAATTCCATTCATTTCAGGCTAATTACTTACCTTTCCTAATATACAATATCCAATTCATCAATGGAACATATAGGCGATTTTTACACCTCTAATGAGGTTAAGGAGCTGAAAGAAAATGAAAATACAATGCTCAAATTATTTGTAAACAAAGGCCTCCAGCAGTAGTTTTTTTAAAAAAAATCTTAACATTTCAGCAAAATTTAACAATGAACTGCAACTGAAAAGCATGCTGTGGATTCTGCCAGCCAAAGGAAGTCATCTTGTGGGCCCTTGGAAGGAGGCCTTTTTTTGTTGCAGAGCCTGATTTTTGGAACACAGTTCTCCCCAAGGTTAGATTGCTGGCTTTTCAGAAAGCTCTAGAGCAGGGGTCCCCAACTACCAGTCCCTGGACCGGGACCGGTCCGTGGATCATTTTGCACTGGGCCGCAAAGCTTAGGCACCGCCATCTTGTTTCGATGGCGCTTCCGGGTTTTTGGTTGGAAAGAGGCGTTTGGGTGCTGAAGGAATCCTCGTGCCTTAGTTTCGTCGAAGGGGGGGGCAGCTTCCAATGAACAGCCATCCCAATGGCGGTGGAGTCTCCTGTTACTCAGGTACCGGTCTGTGGAAGAATGAATAATCGTGAAATCAGTCCCTGGTACAAAAAAGGTTGGGGACCACTGCTCTAAAGGATTGGAATGTGATCCTAGGCACGTGGGTGGGTTAGAATGCGAGTGAGAGCTCGTGATGGGGTTATGATTTGGTTTCTCTTGGTTTGGTTCCTTACCTGCCTTTTAAACTTTTGTATTAAGATTTTTCATGAGGGTTTTTTTTTTAATGTTGTAAGCCATCCAGAATCACAACTGTGAGATAGGCTTTTACACGCGTTGAGGAAATAAAACAAATCATAAATTTAATTTTAAAGACCCCAGTACTGTATTCAACATACTAAAGTCTGAAGAGGGTTTTAAAAAGTGTTTCAGCTTTCATAAAAGCAACTGATTTCAGAAAGGGCGCTTTAATTTTCTCCTGCTTTCTTCCAGGTGCAAAACAATACAACATCCGGACAAGCTGTCGCCATGGAGATTTTCCTCACTTTTCAATTGGTCCTGTGCATTTTTGCCTCCACTGATGATCACAGGAGCGACAACCTGGGATCTCCAGCTTTGTCCATTGGTTTCTCTGTTGTCCTGGGTCATCTCATTGGGGTGCGTAACCAGATTGCTGCGCAAAATTAAGCAAGGATGTAAAATAGAAATTTAATAAAGTTTGGGGGATGGACAACAATATTGACCTAAAACCCAAATTTTAGAGTTGAAAGAGTGGCCCTTTTCAAGTGGAGTTTCTCATGGCAATTTTCTATGGGTTCAACACATAGCTAGTCATTGAATCCAGATTCAATGGGTTTGCACATAATTGAGTTTCAATGTGGCTGCCTCTCCCTCCTTTTCTAGATAGCAACCGATCTGAGATCCTATTATTAAGAGGATACTATCATCAGTTAGGATTCAATTCATCCTTAGCTACTTGCTGAGATAGATCAGGAGTACAAGTGAAATAGTTTAGTACATCATGTATGTAATAGTTTAGTGCATCAATCTGTTTAGTGGTACTCATAATGGCTGCCCTTGCTGATTAGTTGTTATAAGACAATCTCAATGATAAAATGTGGCTTTTTTGGCTTGCATGAAAGGGCTTCTTTCTTCCTTTCCCAATTCTGTCCAATTACAGGCAATCCCCAACTTATGGCCACAACCAAGCCCAAAATTTCTGTTGATAAGCAAGAAAGCTATTAAGTGAGTTTTGCCTCGTTTCATAACCTTTCTTGTCACCATTGTTAAGTATCACTGAAGTTGTTAGGAACGCCGGTTGTTAAATGAATCTGGCTTCCCTGTTGGCTTTGCTTGTCAGAGGATTGCAAAAGGTGATCATACGACCCTGGGACCTGCAATCATCATAAATATGAATCCATTGCCAGGCAACTGAATTTTGAACATATGCCCATAAGGATGCTACAATCGTCATGTGAAAAATGAAAAAAGGTTATTTTTTTCAGTGTCGTCGTAATTTTGAACAGTCGCTATATCAAAGAGTAAGTCAAGAACAACCTGTACTTAAGTTCAAAACATTCCCCATGAAGATTATTCCAGTCCTCTGCTATTGATTTTTAGACTGAGAAGTGGCTGCAAGGAAGGATGTTATTTTACCTTATTACCTCCATTCCTTATTTTACCATGGTGGTGCAGTAGTTAGAATGCAATATTGCAGGCTAACTTTGCATTTCCACTGCCAGATGTTCAATCTTGACCAAATCAAGATTGATTCACCATAGAGAGTATCTTAATTTACTGCACCTCTGTGTCAGAGATGGTATTCAGCAGTTCTGACCAGTTCTGGAGGACCAGTAGCGGAAATTTTGAGTAGTTCGGAGAAACGGCAAATCCCATCTCTGACTGGAGATTTTACAGTATCCTTCCCCTGCCATGCCCACCAAGCCACACCCACAGAACCAGGAGTAAAAAAAATTGAATCCCACTACTAATCTGTATGGTTTGCCAATTGCACAGTGGCAGATAGGACAGCACTCCAGAGGGTTAACATCATTGCCCAGAAGATCATTGGCTGCCCTCTCCCCTCTTTGGAAGAGCTTTATAGCTCCAGCTGCCTTAAGAAAGTTCAAAATATTCTCAAAGATCCATCTCATCCTGGGAACCCTTTTTTTGAACTATTACCATCTGGCAGATGGTACAGGATAATAAAAACAAGCACAAATAGGCTGAAAAACAGCTTCTATCCCAGGGCAGTAACTCTATTGAATTCTACTGTATAGTGCAGTGTTGGTGTGGTGTCGGGGATTTTCAATTCAGTGTATGGAGTGTGAAGGATCTGCATTTATATTTATTTTTATGATCATGATATGCACTGAAGATGGTGTTGGATTTGGTTGTATGAGGTGCAATGGCAATAAAGTAAACTAAAACTAAAATTCCGTTTTCCATCCTTCCAAGGTGGGTAAAATGATTACCCAGATTGTTGGGTGCACTTAGAGAAGGATGAAGAACTATGAAGTAGTATATAAGTCTAAGTGCTATTACTATTTACAGATAGCAAGATAAGCCACAGAAGAATGACAAGTCTAATGGAACATGATTTTCTGTTAAAAAAATTGAACAGTAAATGTTGGTTTTAACAGAAGCATGGAAGCTTTTTTTTTTAAAATAGCTATATAATTACCTGGCATAAAACATCCAGTTCATATATAGACCAATTATTCAAGTATATGTTTATTTTTTATTTCAATCCAGTCTTTCTCCTGAGTGATTTGGACTTTTTTCCCCCTGATTATTTTGGCTCTTCTTGAAATCTAACGCTTTCTTATCCTCTCCAAAGTTTTACTCACCCTTGCTTTTCATTTTCTGCTGGTTTCCCAGTCTCAGTGATGCTTTGGACACATATTTACAAGCTGTTCATCACCCTTAGCCAGTTTTAATTAACACCATTGTGCTGAATTAAACTGTGTTGAAGGACTTCAAATCATTTGCTTAATCAAAATATGTCGCTGTTATTTTCTTCTCAGGAAAAACAAATAAGGAAAAAGGAAACTGTCAAAAGAACTGACCAAATATATTAATTTACTGAATGCTTGTTCAGAGCAATATACATGGAATTTCTCTCTCTTTCATTTTTATCCTTGTTAGAAATCCAGTAATACAAAACTGTGCAATAAATCAACAGTCCAAGGTATTCCATCAGTTTCAACATTGAAATGAAATTTGAACCTACATTTTCCCATAAAGAATCAAAGTAACAGTTGAAAGGGATCTTAAGCCCATGTCACACTGAACCAACGGATGCAAAGAGGATGTAAAACGGACAAAAAACCTTGCCATCCGTTCGAAAACGCGATGTACTCACGGCCTCCGTTTGGCTTCCTCTCTATCCGTCCAGCATCCGTTTATTGACGTTTCATCCGCTCCAAAAGTTTTGGGCTGCCTAGAACTTTTGCATGGAAAATGTATCCAGTTCGTCCGTTCTGCATCCGCTACGCATCCGCTACGCATCCGTTCTGCATCCGTTACACATCCGCTATATCCACTAGGCATCCGCTGCGCATCCGCGCAACTCCCATCCGCTCGGATGCAGGGAGGAAGCAGAACAGACACGGAACGGATGCAGAACGGATGCAGAATTAATGCAGCACGGAAACAAAGCATTTAAAGCGGAAAAAACGTTCGCAGAGGGGACCTATCTCGGATATTAAGGATGTCTAGAGGATGCCTAGAGGATGCAAAGGGACACCTATACTGCCCATAAAAAGGGGGAGCAACTCATCTGCATCTCACTTTCAGACCAGCAGCCTAGCTGTGCAGACCTCTGCAGCCTTCATCTGACTCTTCCTCTTCTACAGCATCCAGTCATGTCCACCGTGGATTGTGACAAAGTCTTTTCGGCAGCCACCATCCTTCTGCAACAGTGCGAAACCATCTACAGGCTCTGTGAACTCTACTACAGGAAAAAAAGGAGGCACCCAAAAAAAGTCTGGGTCCAAAGATGGTTCGCCAGAAGAGCAGAGGACGGACTGTACAACAAGTTGATGGTGGAGCTCAGGAGCGAAGACACTCGGGCGTTCCAGAACTTCATGAGGATGCCTCCAGCCATGTTTGACGAAGTTGTGCAGCGGCTGACACCAGGTTGACCAAGACAAGCACCAACTTCCCGCCCAACCTGGAACCTGGGCTCAAGGTGGCACTCACTCTGCGCCACCTGGCCTCAGGGACCACCTACAGGAGCATGCAGTACGGCTGGAGGGTGCCACCCAGCACCATCAGCTTTGTTGTCAGAGAAGTGGTGCAGGCCATCATCAAAGAATACCTGGAGGAGCTCCTCCAGTGCCCTTCCACTGAAGAAGGATGGAAGAAAGTTGTAGAGCAGTGGTATCAGAAGTGGAACTTCCCCCACACCATTGGAGCCATAGATGGCAAGCACGTGGCCTGCAAAGTGCCAGCCAAGTCGGGGTCCACTTATCACAACTACAAGGGCTTCTTCAGCATCATCCTCTTCGCCATGGTCGATGCTGACTACAAGTTCATGTACATTGATGCTTCAGGCAACGGCTCATCTTCAGATGCCCAGGTATACAACGCCAGTCACCTCAAGGAGGGGCTGGAAAGCAACCTCATGGTGGGCTTCCCAGATCCAGACCCGCTGCCCAACGACACGCAAGATGTGACCTACTTCATCATGGGGGATGACGCCTTCTCCCTCACAACCTATCTCATGAAGTCCTACACCTCCAGACTCCTCACCCGTGAAGAGAGGATCTTCAACTACAGGCTGTTCAGGGCAAGACGGGTGGTGGAGAACGCCTTTGGCATCCTGGACAACAGGTTCCAGGTACTTCTCACCAACATGCAGCATAGCCCAGAGACCATGAGGAGGATCATGGAAGCTTACTGCATCCTGCACAATCTCATGCGCACCCGCTACCCAGTCTTGCAGAACAGGCTTGTGGACCGTCAACAAGGCAATGGGGACATGGAGCCTGGGGAATGGAGGCAAGGGCAAAACCTGATCGACACTGAGGATGTGCAAAGGCCCAACAGAGCCTCACGTGAGGCGAAGAAGCAGCGCAACCTCCTGAGACACTGGTGCAACTCCCCAGCTGGAGCGGTGGAGTGGCAAGACAGGATGATAGGTGCTTAATGGATGCTTCCTTCAGCCTGTCTCATCACTCGGATGAGATTGGGCCATGTATGTTTGGTTGGGCGACAATGAACAGGGCGTTTAATAAAGAGTTGTGTTTATGTTGAAATGTGTGGATCAATGCTTACATTGTTATTGATCATAAAGGGCCATAGGCGTGGCACCTGGGAGGGTGGACCATACAGTCCCACTATGCTTGCACTGGAGGTTTATCTATCCCACAGCTATTACCCATTCCAAAGGTATCCCTGCCCATTCCACAGCTATCTCAACCCATCCCACTGCTATCTTAACCCATCCCACAAGCATGCAAAGGCTTAAACCATTTCTAAAAGTTTCCACCAAGACTTTATCAAAAAAAAGAAACGAAGCAAGTGTATGAATCAAAAATAGACTTTACTAACAAGAAGCTATAAAACAAAAATGAGTCTCTGGCACTCCTCTTGGTCGCTCAGTCTCAGGGGTGAAGGGTCCAGGTGCTGTGGAGGTGGCTGGTGCTGGAGTGCTTGTCATCAGCTCTTCCAAAAGCAGAAGCAGCAGAAGCCCCAGCCCCAGAAGAGCGAGCCCGTGCTGCAGAAGCCCCAGCAGAACCAGAGTGAGGGCCAGGGGGCGGGATGGTAGCCCTGTCCCTCTTGCAAGGGCTGGCAGCAGATGGCTGAGGCTTGCTGTGCTTCAGCATGGTTGTGGGGTTGCTGGCTGGCAGGGAGGTTGGCAGGGAGGGTGGCAGCAAATCTGGAAGCAAGGCTTGCAGGCAGACATGCAGGCAGGGCAGGCAAGGCAGCCAATCCGTCCGGCAGCAGGTCTTTCATCTGAATGGCAACCTGCTTCTGAGCTGCTTCCGTTATATCCGCGGGGCTGACGCAATGCATCCTCCCCGCATGCGCAATTAACGCCAGGCATCCACTAGGCTTCCGCTGTGCATCCGCTAGGCTTCCGCTGTGCATCCGCTTCATCTGTTCGGCGTCCGCTCTGCATCCACTGTATCCGTTCCGCGTCTGCTTCGCTGAGGCCCCCTGGAAGCCCTGCGGTTGCGCCATCTGCTCCCATCCGCTTCCATCCGCTGGGCTTCTGTTCCGCATCCACTTTGCATCTGCCCTGCGTCCTCCCCGCGTCCGTGTTATCCGCTCCGGTTATGCAAATTTTTGCCCCTTTTGAGAGCGGATAACAACGGATGGAACATTTTGCTCGTCCGCTGTGTCCTTTTTGCATCCATTGGCCAGTGTGACATGGGCTTTAGAGATAGTCTAATTCAGGGGTCCCTAACTCTGGCCTGTGGCACCAGGCCGCAGCAGGCCAAAAACCGGTCTGCGCAAAGAAACAAAAGCCCCATCTGTGGGATGCAGGCAGCACACAAAACCATACTCCCTCCAGGCCACAGAAAAACCTCTCTCCATACACAGCAGTGTGGTATAGCAGTCAAGGTGCAGACCATAAGTATGAAAACACTGAGAGAGATGGACAATGGAAAAATGTGGAAAATCAATCAATCAATCAATCAATCTCAGACTGTAGTCCACTCTTAGGCACGGAAGCTGGCTGAATGAAATTGGGCCAATCACTCTCTCAGCCCTAGATTGGGCAGATAAAGAACACCCAACCCCACCAATGGTGGGATTAATTTTTTTTTACTACCAGTTCTGTGCCTTGGTGGGCGTGGGAGGGGAAGGTTACTGCAAAATCCTATTCCCTCCCCACTCCACTAACCTGCTTTCCAGCTCCATTCTCCTGTGTAAGGCAACAGTGAAGACCCAGCCAATCAGCTGGGACTCAGGAGACAGAGAATAGATGAGGGCAGGCCAGTTAGAGATGGTATTTGCCAATTCTCAAAACTACTCAAAATTTCTGCTACCAGGTCTCCAAAACTGGTCAGAACCTGCTGAACACCATCTCTACACCCCACTCCACCCCAATCAACCCACAGAGGACCAGCCAAGGAGAATATGTTCTGTATCCTTCAGTATCAGCCTTCATCCAGCCTCCATCCTTCATCATTTGAGTCAGACAGATAGATAGATAGATAGATAGATAGATAGATAGATAGATAGATAGA
>BLBF01000021.1:6404870-6531926 GCA_015471245.1 Laticauda colubrina | reverse complement strand
TAGATAGATAGATAGATAGATAGATAGATAGATAGATAGATAGATAGGTAGGTAGGTAGGTAGGTAGGTAGGTAGGTAGGTAGGTAGGTAGGTAGATAGATAGATAGATAGATAGATAGATAGATAGATAGATAGATAGATAGATAGATAGATAGATAGATAGATAGATATCTAACTCTGTGGCCTCCTAAACAAATGAGACCTTGGGAAACATCTTGGTCAGAGCAATGGCTCTTCTCTCTGGTATTTTGTGTGGCCCACAATCAGATGCATTTGCGAAGGTTTCTGATCTGAAAGAATCATGTGGTTTTTGACACAGCTGAGGAAATAGAAACCTGTCTACTCCCACTTCTTATTTGCATCAATTTCAAAACTGCCTTAATGGTATATAAAGGTAGACTTAGCACTGCAGTGTTTCTAAATGTGTGTGTGGGGGGTGTATTGGGAAGGCTATTTGTTTCTACAATTAGCAGGTCAAAAAAGGGAGAAATGTATTATATATAAAAGCAGGGAGACATTAACACTACTGATCCATTGCAATTAATGGGAAGAAAAAGCTATTTCAGGATTGATATACTTGAGGGTTCTTTTGGGGGGCTAGGGTGAGGTGTCTGGAACCAGGGACCTGGGAATTGTAGATCTATGGATGATCATAATATATCCCATTTATCATCTTTTTCATTGTGGGAAGACAACCTATGCAGGTATATTACATGGTCTCCCATAGCCAGTCTTCCATGCCATGGGTAGATCTCCCTCTGAAGTGCTGAAACAGCAATATAAGTTAGTTGACAACAAAATGAATTTGAAAAGCTGAATAGCAGTACATAAAATAGCAGTACATAAAAAAATTGTAGACTAACATTTTCAAGTCTCCCTCAACACCAAAAGTTGTTCTTTCAACTCTAAGTGAAATATGAAACATACAGTATCAACGTCGGAATAGTTTTGCTAAATTTTTGAAAATTTAGTTCTTAATGGGGGATTTCCTATGTCATTTGTTTGATTTATCAAAGAATGAATAATTAATACAAATACTTTAATCCGAAATCCGGTCATAATCTAACTTTAGATTTAAGGAAATAGCAGAAGCATGGCAAAAAATAATTCCCACCGAACATTGTGGTACTTGAAATCCATATCTACCATCTAACTATCTTATCATCATTATCATTTCAATTTATATGGTTATCTACATAGAGAAACTAACAATAAATACAATAGTATAAAAAAATTTTAAAAGCAATGCATATATGAATTATAATCTTGGTAAAAACAAATTCACTAATAACAACCTGTTGTTTAATTCAGCAAGACCCTCTCAAGGCTGACTGAGGTCAACCATTGAACCGGTATGACATAAAAGATTATGTTCAAATTTACACCTTTCCCCCATTTGTTAGGTAAGGTCAGGAAAAAATAGGGAGCTATTGATGAAGAAGTAACTGAAGCCAGGATTTGAGGCATCAGAACCACACGAGATCCTCTATAGAGAACAACCTAGTTGTTAAATGTCATCAAGAGTTCAGAAGAGACCTGGGTATTCACAGCAATATTCTTAAAAATGCCATTGGACTTTTTTTCTTTTTTTCTTTTGAAGGCTTGGGTTACACTGATTGCAAACCCATGTGCTATGTAACAGAACTCTGATAACTTTCTCTCTGAAAATTATTATGGTTCAGGCCATGTAATTGCTACCCTTAGAGTTGATGTAGTACAAAAAAATAACATTAGAAAATCTGTGGACCTGTACAAAAGTAGCCCATGGTTGTTTTTTTCCAGACTCTTGGGAGTTGAAAGGAAAAGCCCAGATATTTAAACAACTTCATTTGTTCACTAAAAAGCTGATTTGTTTTTCTGACAGTGATGGAGGCGACAAATCCTTTTTGAGAAAAGCTGTGTTTGTCCTACCATTGTTGCCAATTTTTTCTCTGTACAATAGATAGGAGGCAAGGATTCATAGATTAGCCATCTCCATTATAATTAATACCAATTGTTTCAGATTCCTAAATCTGTCTTTGATCCCCAAAAGGTGGATGAAGGAGTAAAGAGGCACTTATACATGAAAGTTGAAAGTGAAAACCAATGAGAGTAATTATTCAGAGGAGAGAAAGAGAGAGAGAAGAGAGAGAAATTAGAGGGAGGGAGGGGGAGAGAGAGAGAGCGCAAACAGTGAAAGTACAAGGCAAGGTTAATTAAAAACTAATATCCCAGAGTAATATGTTCATGAAGTCATCCATAGTTAGAGCAAACATTGTTATTTTTATCCATTAAATATGAAGTTGCTAGTGGTATATATTCTATACTATATATAGGTATATATAGTGATGTATCTGTAAGTGAGTATCCTGATGCCTTCTTGAAATTTTTGGACTATAAGGATTAGTATTTAGAGGAAAGGTTGTCGGGAATTGAAGTAGAAACCTTCAAGATAATTTCTGGTTATCTATCCCACATCTGGTACAAACTTGCTTCTGTCAGTCAATGATGTTTCCTAAATTGGGTAAAAGCCCATCTCAGTTAATGATCCTCTATTTTGACTGTCTGGTTTGGGCTCTCTTCTTGGATCTGGCTAGGCATGGAACTAGGCTAGCCTTATGTTAAAGGAAATCCTGGCTCCATTTCTTTCTTGCTCTGCGAGGTTTCTTGCTTCACGGTGCAGTTCAAGTCCCACTTTTCTAAAACATTCTAAGATTTTACAATCTGCAGTGGCTGCAGAAAGAGCCAGTTTGGTGTAGTGGTTATTGCAGTAGGCTAGAAACCAGGAGACTGTGAATTCTACTGATGCCTTAAGGTGGGGAGACCTTGGAGGACCTCTATCTCTCTTTCAGCCATGGGAAGGAGACAATGGCAAACCACTTCTGAAAAAAAATTATTAAGAAAACTACAAGTCCCAGTGGCCATGGGGAGTCAAAAAACGACCAGAAGTCAGTCATGGCTGTAGAAAAGGCAGCTGGCATGCATGCCGGCAATAAGAATTGGAGGCAATCAATCCATTATTAATGTAACTGGATACTAGAGCTCTCCACTCAGGCCTGAACCTGCTCAGCTCCTGATTTCCTTTGAGAAAGATGGAGATTTAACTGCCAGTTCACAAACACTAGATGGAATCAAGTAGATAAAATCCATGCTGCCACTGGATACCAAAGAGCAACTGAACTTTTTTGCAGACAAAGCAACAACAAATATGCTAGATGAAAAAAGAAAAGGGGAGGGAGGGAAGGAGGAAGGAAGGAAGGAAGACTTTTGTGGATAATATAGGATTTGAAAATGCATCCTAGCCACAGCTTCATCACTGCACCATAGTGTCAGAATGAATAATTCTGTACCTTTTCTCATATCACTAAAACAAAAAATTGCCTAGCTTTCCTAGCTGATCTTACACTAAGGTAAAAATAGCAATGTTCTTCCAATGTTTACTGCATGATGAACATGTGCATTTCTATTTCAGTACATGAACAGCATTATTACCATTGACAGAGTTGGCTAAATGCATTATCTGATATGAAGTCAAGGTCAAACTAAACATGACATGAGAATTATCACACTTTTCTTAAATGCCCCAATGCTTCAAACAAGCATGGTTCTAGTTAAAACAATCAAACCCAGAGTTTAACTTTAATAAGGGATGTGAGGCATTCAAAGGGATGCAAGGTCCCTTTTTTTATCATATCCAATCTTGTCCTTTGTGTGGAAAAGGATATGACACCCCTTAAGGCCATGTCACACTGCCCAACAGATGCAAAAAGGACACAACGGAAGAAAAAAATGTTACATCCGTTGTATCCGCGCTCAAAAGGGGTGAAAATTTGCATAATTGGAGCGGATAACACAGACGCGGGGAGGACGCAGGGCGGATGCACAGCGGATGTGGAACGGAAGCCCAGCGGATGGAAGCGGATGGCGCAACCGCAGGGCTTCCGGGGGGGCCTCAGCAAAGCAGACGCGGAACGGAAACAACGGATGCAGAACGGATGCACAGCGGATGAAGCGGATGCACAGCAGAAGCCTAGTGGATGCACAGCGGAAGCCTAACTGATGCCTGGCGTTAATTGCGCATGCGGGGGGGATGCATTGCGCAAGCCCCCCGGATATAAAGGGAAGCAGCTCGCACTTGGCCAGCATTTGGAGGAAAGACCTGCTGCTGGATACCTCGAGTTCCTTGCCTGCATGTCTGCCTGCAAGCCTTTGCTGCCAGCCTGCCTCCAAGCCTGCCTCCCAGCCTGCCTCCCAGCCTCCTGGGCAGCCTCCCTGCCAGCCTTGCTGCCAGCCTGCCTTCCAGCCTCCCTTCCAGCCTTGCTGCCAGCCTGCCTTCCAGCCTCCCTGCCAGCCTGCCTTCCAGCAGGTTGTCAGGTCCAAAGATGAAGACTATCACAAGAAGCAAACATGCTGAAGGGAAATTGCTCTGCATAGATCAGAAGTGAATAAGCTTGACAGTCCCTGAAATACAAACATAGCAAGAAAACCGGTTATTCATCTGAATACCTTCCCTTCATCCCAAAGCCTTTTTGAGGAAACAGCATCCTGAGATATATACAGATGGAGTTTTGAAGTATCTGCACTAGAACTTCAGGAGAAGTCAGGAGGTTGACAGCCCTGCTTTAAAGCATATTTAATATTCAGCAGGAATATCAAAAACAGGAGCTTTCAATTACCAGAGAATTGAACCACAAACAAAAAGGCCTAAAAGCAGAGGGTGGAGAATTTCAGTAGCATTAAGGCCAAGACTTGATTGATTGACTGACTGACTGATTGAATATATGATTGCATGACCAAGTATCTGGACTACCACTTAGTACAGGAGTCTTCAAACTTGGCAACTTTAAGAGTTGTGGATTTCAACTCTCAGAATTCTGGGAGTTGAAGTCCACAAGTCTTAAAGTTGCCAAGTTTGGAGATCCCTAACTTAGTGTAAGTTTTTTTAATTATAACAATAACAGAACTTAAAATGCCTAACAGGTTTTTTTCCCCACCTTTTTATTTAAAATGGACAGATATCTTTTTAAAGATAATGTCAATACATGGACAGATAATTACGACAATTAATTGTACAACTGATGCTCAAATACAATATTAATAAAAGACACCAAGCAAAGTACACTGAATTGTTTTCATAATATTAAAAAAGATAAGAATAAATATAATTTTTTTATTTTAGTAAAAAAGTCTCTATTAGTACCAGTATTCTTTATAAATAATACATTGTTAATTGTTTTGACAAGTGTTTAACAGTTTTGATAAGTGTATCAACCATTTAGTTAGTATAAGAACCAGGCCAAAACTACATATCATTATCAAAAGATTAGCATAATCAAATCCTATAACCTAGGATTTTTCTGGAATTGCAATTGCAGTATTGTTTTCAATGAGATAAATAGGAAAAGGGCAAGATAAAAGGAAAAGAGATGGCCAAGAAGACAATGAAAGCTATTAAGGAAGTTGCTGATAGAACAAAAGGCAATTATATTTCTTTTTAAATTCCAGAATTGTGAGAAGTGTAACACAAGGTTCCCTCTCTTCAGCACACTCCTACAGCATACCATGCTGCTTTCTTTATAATTTTTGTCTGCAATTAAACCTTAAATCAACAGAATAATGCAAACAAAAGAGATGAAATCATAGAAACAATGATGGAGATTTAGTGGTCAATTAATTCACTATGATTAAGAAGAATGGTAAGCACAACAATGGACAAAAGGTATTGAGATAAGTTTTGTATACAGTATATGTGTGGTTAACTGACAATCAATCATAGTTCACCTTATTTAAGAGTCTTAATCTCTTCAGGTTGAGGAAAAGATCCTGTATATACTGAGGAAGCATTGGAATAACAGTGAGAAAGAGGGAGGAAAATTCAAAGATAAGGTGATATCCCTAACAAGCTATGATGCCATTAAAATGCAGGGTATTTTTCCTAAGGCACACACACAAAAATTTATCTTGACTTCCAGTGGAAGTACACCTTACTTTATTTGTATAATGATGTCAACTCCTATGTGGTATCCTTCACTTCCTTTGCAGATGATTGATATTGGTGAGATATGTATTTATTTCTTGTGGCATCTGTGTAAAACAAAGAGCAGGGCTATATACATCTGAGGCACAAATCATATTGTCCTGAGTTTTATAGAAGGCCACTGAACGCTTTCGTTCAGTTCAAGCCCTGCTAGTACAAGCTGCAGTTTTATGCGTTAGATTTATGAAGACTGGCTGACAGCCAGTTGGTGAATAGAAGACCACATCAATCAACCAATCAAATCAACACATAATGAAAATATATATCGTTACTTATTTATAATGAAAGTGCCTTTTTCATTAAATCACACATTATTTAGACTTTGCCGGTTTCTTATTTATCAGTTCAGCTGATCGACTGAACAGCCCAGATTTCTGCTCCTCAGAGCCCTCAAAGCAGCTCAGCAGAAGGAAAGGAGCAACGCTGAACTTCAGGAAGGAAACAGCAAGCCAAAGCTCTTTTTCAGTTCCATAATGCTGCAAAGGGAGTGTGGAAGAGTTACCAAGAAGAGGTCCAAGAGATATATTTTTTGGGGGGGGGGGCAACACCTTTCTGGTGGGGTCTAACAGCAAGGCTACTCAGAGAAGCAGCTGATGGTAACACAAGTCTAGCAGCCAAGTGACCTAGACTTGATTGATGCCTGATTCCGTTGTGTGTGTGCAGAGGTGGCATTCAGCAGGTTCTGACCAGTTCTGGAGAACCGGTAGCAGAATTTTTTGAGTAGTTCAGAGAACTGGCAAATACCATCCCTGACTGGCTCCACCCCCATTTATTCTCTGCCTCCTGAGTCCCAGCTAATCGGCTGGGTCTTCTTTTGTTGCCCTGCACGGGAGAATGGAGCTGGAAAGCAGGTGAGTGGGGTGGGGAAGGAATGGGAGATTTTGCAGTAACCTTCCCCCCAGGAGGGGGGAGGGCATGGGGATTTTACAGTATCCTTCCTCTGCCACGCCCACCAAGCCACACCATGCCCACCAAGCCACACCCACAGAACCAGTAGTAAAAAAGTTTGAATCCCACCACTGTGTGTGAGAGAGAAGGAGAAACAGAGTCTATATACACATACTGTATGCAATATACATATGCACTGTATTTCTGTAGGAGATAACCAGGATGAGCCCAAGGGAAGGGTCAAACATGTCATCAGTTACAAGTCCCTGCACAACGAGGGCCCATAAAAGATCGAACTCCAGCCCACCTTGAATTCCTTTAACTTGCTGCTCATTTCCCTTGACCACTGGTGGTTTAGATTCTTGTGGAGAACGTAAGCTTGCAATAAAGCTTTATACTCACTTGAACTGCCTGAATCTCCTGATTTCTCTGGCTCTTGAGTTTCCCTGAAAAAGACAATCCTACCCTTGCCCCAAAATTCATCCTAAAAATAAGCACCGCCTCAGATTTTCAGAGACCTGAGAGTTGTTTTTTTCCCCACACACTTTTTTTTGACTCCAGGGCTTTCTGCATGTCACATATGCATCCCCATATGCACATACACAACATCTCTATCCTGCACCCACGAGTTCCAGAAAGCTGTATGAAGGGCTCTGTTACTTTGATGAAAGAGGTAAACCCCTTCCTTCCCTTTGTCCCTCCGTTCCTCCTTCTTTCCCTCCCATTTTATACAAGATCACACATAAAAGCAAGCGCTCAAACTTAAAAATCAAAAAAGGGAGTAAAGTCTCAAAGGGCAGAAGTGCCGAACAATAACCCTTGTCAAGCTACAATGAATGCATAGTTTTGATTTCTGTCCTTGGTTTGGTTTCTTTTGAAAACAACTGAGATCACGACTAATCTAGAAGCAGGCAAGAGAAACAGGTTTGGCTTCTGCAAATGCCAGGACCAACACAGCACTTTTTTCCCTTTAATATCTTTAAAAGAGATACATCTGAGTACTCACATGTTCACAGCCATATACTGTCCCCAAATCTATGTCTTCAGGGTCCTTGGAGTTGCCTGAACTTTGTTGTTTTCTTGCAGACATTTCATTGCACAGCACTGATGGTGTTACCTAGTTGGGTGATGAAAGGTCTACGGGAAAACAACCAAGCTCAGGCAGCACCAAAGTTCCCAACCTGAGCTTCGAATATTTTCTTCTATTGCTATGGAGCTTCTCTGGCCCTTTCTGCTGCAAAATAGGTTTCCACCAGTTTAAAGTGGAAAACACACACTTATAATCTCTAATATGGCAACAAAAAGAAGAATGATCTTAACATTCCCCCTTTGAAAACACTGAAAAAAGTCTGTCCTGACCAGGCATGTAATACAGACACATCCTCTGGACAGGATCACTCAGACTATTACTGCCTTTGTCTGCACCAAAATATTAATATGCATTTCCGGCTAGAGATCCTAGATAATAAATAAATAAAATTATAAAAATCTTTTATAGCAGGTCTTTGTCTTTGATTCCTTTGGGTATTTCTCTAACTCCTCAGGAACATAGGATCAAACAAAGCATGGGCTTGCAGGGATTCTGTGAGACAGGGCAAGAACAAAGAGAAATGTTAGCTGCATGCTTCCTACCTGACCTTAAGGGGACAGCCCTTTTTCTTCTCCTTTGTAGAAATAAGACTATTCAATCCAGGATCTAAAACTAGCAGGATATACTATTGCTTGCGTGTATGCTTCATTTGTTTAATTTATTACATTTATTTCCCACCCATCTTTTTACAAGCTGTGTGCCTTATTGTATTCAAAAGACTCTTTGAAGGGAAACACTAAGAAGATGCCTATTTGGTTTAATGGGTCTTCCCTTGCATATATCCCACAAACAGACCAGATTTGTAACTGTAAGAGGGATCTTGGAGTCCTCGTAGACAATCACTTAAATATGAGCCAGCAGTGTGATGCAGTTGCTAAAAAAACCCAACAAGTTCTAGGCTGCATCAACAGAAGGATATAATCAAGATCATATGAAGTGTTAATACTACTTTATAATGTCTTGGTAAGGCCAGGAATGGGATTCCACCAGTATGACAACCGCTTCGGTGATCGTACGCTCCGGTCTGAACCGGTAGAATCCCACTCCAGGATAAGGCCACACTTGGAATATTGCATTTAGTTTTGGTCACTGTTCTATATTAACATGCTCGAAATACCCCAATCTGATTGGTCCAGAAATACTACGAACTGATTGGCTGAAAGGAGCGCTGTGATTGGCTGAAACAACCGCAATTGGCCGGGCCGATCGCAGGAAGATTCAAAGAGCCATCATTGGCCGGCAAGCCGCGAGCAATCCCTATATAAAGGGCTACCGCCGCTCCAAGGTCCAGCACAGATCGATATAATAAATAAAGAGCTGAAAAGTCACACTGGTCTCGAGTCTCTTTTCCCGCAATCCAACACTGGTGATGAAGGTGGGATTCTGAGACAAAGAGACCAGTTGAGCACGTGGCAACCAGAGCTGAACAACTGACGAGATGGCCGGCAGCAACTCGCCACCTGCACCATTCGATCAGGCAGCTGAGGACTGGGAATTGTACATCGATTGATTCCTCATATTCCTCGAGAGCAACAACCTGAAGGACACCAACGATCATAGGAAGAGAGCCATGTTCCTGACACACTGCGGGCCCACAGTGTTCAAGATGGCCAAGGTGCTGGCCAGACCCCAAGATGTGAAGGAGATGGCATGGGCAGACCTGGACCGGCTGCTAAGGAACCATTACGCACCAGCCATACCTAACCGCATCCGGAGGCATGAATTTTATAGGAGGGATCAGAAGGAAGGCGAAAGTATCGGAGACTTCGTGGCAGCCCTAAGGAACATCGGGGGTGCGTGCGGGTTCTCCGACATGGACAAGGCTCTGAGAGACCTTGTGGTTCTCGGATTAAGAGACCCTGTGCTCCAGAGCCGACTGATGGCACGAATGGACATCACAGTCACCGAAGCCATCGCTGAAGCCACCACAGCCAAGGCCGCGAAAAAGTCAACAGCCAAAATGCAGCAGATGAACACACGAGACCAACAACTACCCACGGAAGCCAACCCAGCCCCGGACAAAAGACCAGAGGTGAGCCAGAAGACCACGACAACGCACCACGGGAACATTGATCCCCCTTCCGAGACTGAAGATGAGGATGAGATCCACAGACTCCAGTCAGAATGAGACTGACAGGGGTGGAGAGGTCATAAGTAGGGGTTTCAGTGTGCCCGGTGTGGAGGGGACCACCCCCATTCAGATTGCCGGTTCCTAGATGCCATATGTCGGCACTGTGACAAAAGGGGGCACATTGCAAAAGTCTGCTGAAACAAGAGGACTTACAGCCCGAGACGACATGACAGCACACACACACCCCAGAACCAGAGACAGGCACGCAGAGAACCAGTGGAGCCGCGAAGGCAGGAACAAGCGGCTCAGCGAAAACCGCCGGAAGGAGGAGACCCACCAGACGGTCAGCATTGAGCACTCAAACACAACTGATGCCCAAAAAATGCATGTGCAGGTCAACATTGAAGGCCAGCAGTGCAACATGGAGATGGATTCCGGATCCTACCTCTCCATGGTCTCCTGGAAAACAATCAAGCGTTTGGCACCCAGCATACACAGATGGGAGATGGAAAGCCAGAGACTGACCCTAAAAGATTACCAGGGGAACCGGATCCCCATGGTCGGAATCGGACATTTTCACACAAATTTCAAAGGACATGCAGAGGTACTCCCACTGACCATCATGGATAGAGACCGCCCAAGCCTGCAGGGACTGGAATGGTTTGTGCCATTAGGGATCGAGGTGACTGGCATTAACATCAATGAAACAGACTGGGAGGAGAACCTCATGAAGGACTTCCAGGAGGTCTTCAATGGCGAACTAGGCAAGTACCAGGGGTCCCCAATATTGTTCAACTTGAATCCCAATATTGCCCCAATCCGCCTAAAACCGAGGCAAGTCCCATTCACCCTCAAGCCTAAAATTGATGAGCAATTAGACAAGCTCATCGCCCAAGGGGTCCTGGAGCCGATAGATCACGCACGGTGGGAAACCCCAATAGTCACCCCGATAAAACCGGACGGGTCAGTGAGAATCTGCGGTGACTACAAGGCCACCCTCAACCATGCGCTGCAGCAGAGTGCTTACTCCGTCCCGGTGGTACAGCACCTCCTACACTCACTGGGGGGAGGAAAAGTCTTCACAAAGCTCGACCTGGTGCAGGCATACCAGCAGCTGCCAGTCGACGCCAAGACTGCTGAGGCGCAAACCATCATGACCCACCGGGGGGCATTCTTGTGCAAGAGGCTCCATTTTGGAGTCAGCATGACCCCAAGGGTGTTCCAGAGTCTAATAGCACGACTATTGCAGGGAATAAAAGGGGTGGTGCCCTACTTCAATGACGTGCTGGTGTCAGCAAAAAATAAAACCCAATTGGGGAGCCGCCTCAGGGAAGTCCTGCAAAAATTTAAAGATGCAGGACTAAAAGTAAAAAAAGAGAAGTGCCAACTATGCACAGAAAAAGTAGAGTTCCTGGGGTACCTGGTTGACAAAAACGGAATCCACCCCACTGAGAAAAAGGTTAAAGCCATCAAGGAAGCTCCAAGACCACAGAATAAAACGGAACTGCAGGCTTTCCTAGGACTCATTAACTTTTATAATGTTTTCTTGCCCCAGAAGGCAACAACGGTGGAGCCCCTTCATAGACTACTGGACCAGACAGCCACCTGGTCCTGGGGCAAGTGGGAAGAAACCGTGTTTCAAAAAATAAAAGACTTACTAACATCGGAATCAGTCCTCATACAGTATAGTGAAACCCTACCGCTGACCGTGACCTGTGACGCTTCACCCTTCGGCATTGGAGCCATCCTAAGCCACACTCTGCCAGATGGGAGAGAAGTGCCAATCGCATTCTTCTCCAAGACATTGTCCAGGGCAGAGAGGAATTATAGCCAACTGGACAAGGAGGCGCTAGCAGCGATCATTGGCATGAAGCGGTTCCATGAATACCTATATGGTAGGACTTTCTCACTTATCACTGACCATAAACCACTCCTAGGAATACTGGCAGGGAACAAGGCCACCCCAAACATTTTGTCACCCCAGATGACAAGGTGGTCCGAATTTCTTGCCACCTACAATTATCAATTAATACACCGACCAGGAAAAAGCATCTCACACGCAGACGCACTGAGTCGCTCCCCCCTACCCGACCAGGAAGACGACCCGGCACCCACCACGTCTATACTACAGATAGAAACACTACCCAACCCACCCATGACTGCATCAGACATTGCCAGAGAGACTATTAAAGACAGGCAACTGGCGCGAATTTTGAACTGGGTGGAAAAAGGGTGGCCGGAAATCGATGGCGGCAAACACTTTAAACCCTTCCGGAACCATCAGACTGAACCTTTTACACAAAAGGGTTGCATATTATGGGGGGACAGAGTAGTGGTTCTGGAGACATTAAGAACAAGAGTACTGGCTATGCTCCATGAGGGACATCCAGGCATTGTCAGAATGAAAGCCCTGGCCAGGAGCTACACTTGGTGGCCAGGGATGGACAAAAACATTGAGACATGGGTGGCAACATGCGAAAAATGCCAGAAAGCCAGACCAAACCCCCCTTCCGCCCTTCACCTCGAATGGGAGACCCCCAGGGGACCGTGGTCAAGGGTCCATATAGATTTTGCCAGGCCCACAAAAGGACACACATTTCTAATAATAGTCAATGCTTACTCGAATTGGCTGGAAGTAAGCATCATGAAATCCACCACCACGGAGGCTGTCATAAAAAAACTAACAGAACTGTTTGCCACCCACGGACTACCGGACTTACTAGTGTCAGACAACTGGCCGCAATTCACGGCGTTGTCATTTGAAAAATTTCCCGCCAAATGGGGTATACGACATGCATTAACAGCGCCCGCTCACCCAGCGGTGAACAGGTGGGTGGAAGGAGTGGTTCGCTACACAAAAGACACGCTAGAAAAGATGGACACCGGCGACATACACGACAGAATAAATAAGATGCTCATGATACAACACATAACACCCAGCACGACCATCAACAAAAGCCCAGCAGAGCTACTCATGGGCAGGAAATTACAGTCACCGCTAGACAGACTGCACCCAACATAGAACCCTGAGAAACCACCAAACTCATCTAGCAATTACCGAATATTTGCACTGGGAGACACAGTCTACACAAAAATTTTTACAGGGGACCCACTCTGGGTACCAGCCAAAATAACCCAGGTAACCAGCCCCCAGTGGTACTGGTTAGAGTTGGAAAATGGAAGAAGCTGGAAACGGCACATCAACCAATTGAGATTGAGAACAACCACCGACAACACGGGAAATGCACAAACACCACTAATAGGCATGAATAAAAAAAACCCCAACAATAACCAAAAGGGAGAAAACCTTTCCAAGAAACAACAACAACCTGAACACCCCCAAACAATACCAATGGGCAGAGGTCTTCGGCAGAAGGGAACCGGCAGCGATCGAGGAACTAGAAGCCTCGCCTGGAAGAAGCAGCCAAGCCAGCTCGACCAGCCCGGAAAGACCAGGAGGAAGCAGCGGAACCAACAACTCGACCGGCCCAGATAAACTGGGTGGGAGTTGTGACAATAGGCCTGACTCATCCTTCCAGGCGGTTCCATCAAGAAGGACGGGAGCAACAAGGACCCCATCCAAACCAGTCGAAGACAACGCCACAACTGAACCGCGCAGGTCAATTAGACACATCAAAAGCCCCGCCTACTTATGGGACTAGGTTACGTAGGTTGGACTGAACCAAGAGGGGAGGGGTCCTCTATGTTAGCATACTCGAAATACCCCAATCCGAATGGTCCAGAAATATTACGAACTGATTGGCTGAAGGGAGCGCTGTGATTGGCTCACTCTGAATCAACTGCAATTGGCTGGGCCGATCGTGGGAAGATTCAGAGAGCCATCATTGGCCGGCAAGCCACGAGCAATCCCTATATAAAGGGCTGCCGCGGCTCCGAGGTCCAGCACGGATCGATTTAATAAATAAAGAGCTAAAAAGTCACACTGGTCTCAAGTCTCTTTTCCCGCGATCCAACAGTCACCACAATGTAAAAAAGATGTTGAGACTCTAGAACGACTACAAAGAAGAGCAATAAAGATGATTAGGGGAACTGGAGGCTAAAACATAATAAAGAACTGTTGCTGGAATTGGGTATGTCTAGTTTAATGAAAAGAACTAGGGGTGAAACGATAGCAGTGTTCCAAGAAACGAACCAGTGTTCTAGTGTTCCCTTGGAACACTGCTATCGTTTCACCCCTAGTTCTTTTCACAAAGAAGAGGAAGTCTCTTTCTTGCCACAAAGAAGAGGAAGTCAACCTATTCTCCAAAGCACCAGAAGGCAGGACAAGGAGCAATAGATGGAAACGAATCAAGGAGAGAAACAATCTAGACGTTAAGAGAAATTTGCTGACAGTTAAAACAATTAATCAGTGGAACAATTTGCCTCCAGAAGTTGTGGATGCTCCAACCCTGGAAGTTTTTAAGAAGAGATTGGACAGCCATTAGTGTGAAATGGTATAGAGTTTCCTGCCTGAGCAGGTGGATGGACTAGAAGACCTCCAAGTAATAACTGTGAGAGGGTCTTGGAGTCTTAGTGGACAACCAGCTAAGTATGAGCCAGCAGTGTGCAGCAGAAGCCAAAAAAGCTAATGCAATTCTAAATTGCATTAACAGAGGGATACAATCAAGATCAAGGGAAGTACTAATACCACTCTATAAAGCCTTAGTAAGACTACACCTAGAGTACTGCATCCAGTTTTGGTCATCACATTACAAAAAAGATCTAGAAAAAGTACGGAGAAGAGCAACCAGGATGATTAGGGGACTGGAGACTAAAACATATGAAGAATGGTTACAGGAACTGGGCATGGCTAGTCTAGTGAAGAGAAGGACCAGGGGAGACATGATAGTGGTCTTCCAATATTTGAGGGGCTGACACAGAGAGGAAGGGGTCAAGCTATTTTCTCAAGCGCCTGTCGGCCAGACAAAGAATAATCGATGGAAACTGAACAAGGAGAGATTCAACCTGGAAACAAGGAGAAACTTTCTGACAGTGAGAACAATCAACCAATGGAACGGAAGTTGCCCTTGGAAGTTGTGGGAGTGCCATCACTTGAGACCTTCAAGAAGAGATTGGACTGCCATTTGTCAGAAATGGTGTAGGGTTTCCTGTTTGGATGGGGGGGGTTGGACTAGATGACCTATAAGGTCCCTTCCAACTCTGATTATTTGTTAAATCCATTAGATTCCCTTCCACCTCTGTTATTCTATTATTATTATTTTTCAATCAAATATACATTTGTCAAGCCTTGAGCCATTTTGAAATCCTAGCCCAGAACAAGGAGTGAATATCCTGCAAGTATTACATTGCCCAGATCATCTTTCTCTTTTTATCATTATTTAATTTGCATAATGACCCAAAAGGATATCAGATAAGAAGCATTGTGGGAGCTATAAATAAAGCTTCTTTATTTAATTGATATGTCTGGAAGAAGGGAGTTAAGGTGGATTCGTAGGTAATTACCTGTTCTGTATACTATTGTATCTTATGTATTCCCATCCTATCATAAGACTTCCTATGATAAGATTAAATATTCACATTTACTCCAATTTAAATAACAAAGTGGAGAAAATAGTAACTTGAATGTGCAGTCCAAATTCCTATTTTCATCACTGATGGAAAACCAGTGTCCTCTCAATTCAGTAGGTGGGATTCAAAAATGTTACTAACGGTTCTGTGGGCGTGGTGTGGCAGGGGAAGGTTATTGTTAAATTTCCATTCCCACTCCTGGGGGAAGGATACTGAAAAATCCCATTCCCTCCCCATCCCACTAACCTGCTTTCCAGCTCTGTTCTCCTGTGCAGGGCAACAAAAGATGAGCTGGGACTCAATGGGAGGCAGAGAATAGATGGGGCCAGTCAGAGGTGGTATTTGCCAGTTCTCTGAACTACTCAAAATGTCTGCTGCTGGTTCTCCAGAACTGGTCAGAACCTGCTGAATACCACCTCTGCTTTAGATCTATAGAAATGTGATGTGCAGGTGGCAACATATCCTTCTTGTAGAATTAACCTCTCCCCAGATATAAGGCCTCCTGTCTCCCTGTTAAGTTGTTTGAAAAATGATTTTGGAGAAGAGATTGTGCACTATCCCCTGGTTTAAGCTGCATGTTTTAAAGTGGTTGCAGCAATATATATCTGATGTTTGTTGTTCTTTATTGTTTTGTTCTTTGTCATTTTTAATCTTACTATAGTAGGCAAATTATAAATTGCTCACAAACTCTGAGCTGAAGCAAACTAAATATCTGAGCAAACGTTCATATGGCTTGATATTCTTAAAATTTGATGTCTTTTAACTATCATTTATAAATCGTCCTTATTGGCTTAATATTTTGTAAAACCCATGCTACTTCCTCCAATGTTAAAAAATGGTTTGAAGGCATGTTGTTAGCTCAAAGCTATGATTCAAAAGGCATTTAAAGTGATGCTATGATGACTGCATTTTTGGGCAAAAGTACCTATGTTGCAATCGCTCTAAACACAGAATTCTTATCCAATTGATTAATCTAATCCAATTAATTAATATAAGATACACATCCTCCATTCCATTCAGGTTTTTTTTTTTTAATAAAAGGCATGCTTTGTTATTTTTGATTCCAGGTTCCTCCCCTCAAGTTAATTTTGTATGACTGGTAATCCAATTTGGACACCCTCCCATAATAAAGCTTATTTTCTAAGCTTGATGGATCCTAACATACAAAGAGCTTCACCTACTACTGCTTTCAAGGTGGGTTGTGAAGTCAAATCCCCTCTGGACTAAGTTAGCTTTTCATAAACCCAGGAAAGAAGTTACACTTGATGAAATAAATGTGGGCCTTGACAATTAAAACCACTTTCTCTAGTAAAGCATGGGAGCTTCTTCTTGGCAGAAGACCACCAATGGAGGAGACACGCATTCATTTACAGAAAGATAATCGCTTAATCCAATCATCTGACATTCACTGGACCATTTGGCTTGGGCTTAACAGGAGACCCTCAAGACACTGGGAGCTTTGCAACTGCTGTAGCCTGTAGACCCTCTGGAGCTGCATTTGAAATTGCATGCAGTTTAAAAGGAAACGAAACTGGCCAGATACCAAAAAAAAATAAAAAATCCAGGCAAGCAGGTTTTTTACCCCAAGAGGTAACAACATGATGTACTAGGCTAGAGTGACACCAGTGGAAATAAAATCCATGTTCAGACACCATGTACAATGTCCATTTTTAAAAAAATGCTTGTGGAATTCAGTGCTGCAAAAGAACGGTGGGCTTGAGTTCAACAAAATGTGGAAAGGGTGATTTGCTTTTCCACAATGTATGGGATAAACTAGCATTTGTTGTACTTGTGCAATATTTCAGTCCTCAGCGATTAATCCTTAACATAAATGTGTTCAGCCATAAACCATGGCTGGACCCATACGACATCCTAGTCAAACACACAACAAAATAACACATTAGATCTTAGCAGGCTGTATGAATTTGGTCCCAGTGCCCAAATTTCCATTATAAAGCATTGTTATTGAAGTTGTGTTTAAAGAGGGTTTTTTAAAAAAACTTTCTGATATTCCCCCAAGTCTCTTGAAAGAGAAACTTAAGAGCAATTGTTCTCTATTAAAAAAAGGAATGTTGTAACATCACACTGTTTAGTTAAGCTCTTTAGCTAAGCCATTAACATACAAATTACCAGACATCATTTTCGTAATACACTGTCAAATTTCCTTGGGACATGTCTAATGGAGTCTTACAAACATAATAATTTATCTTTAAATCATTCTCTGCAGCAAAAGGTTTTTCTCTTCTCTTTTCTAACAAAAATACTGTTAAAAATCTAATATATCACTGCCAAATCTGTTCCAAAAGATCAGTTCAACAACTTAATACATAGCATAACATTCACATTTGTTAAAGTTTATTATTTATTAAACAAATTTCTTTGGCTACCCAATTCACACACATCGACACATACTAGCAATACATTTCTATTCCAAAGAACTACTATTTTTGTGCTTGTAAAACAATTGCTTATTTGAATCAAATATACAAAAGAAGAGTTGTTTTTTGGAGAGCTAAAATGGTTTCTGAGTAGTTCCCTTTTTATATTTTTCCCATTTAATGATTCATGTTTCATTAACATGAATTAGTCATGGACGGATGAAAGAAGATTATTTAATTCCCCAAATCACAAGGCATCAACAGTAGAATATTTTCATATATAATGTGTTTAATTTTATGATAGAGTGGTGTTGACAAAATTATGTTCGAATTTCCAAAAATACATCATGATCTATTTGTTATTATCATTAAATTAATTTCTCCTTATAGGTCTCTATCATTTTTCAAAAATCTAAGCCATACTATACCTAATGTATAGATTAGTAATAGCCCAAATTCCCCTAGTTTTATTTTTTGCTTCACTTTTTTTACAGTTGTTTGTGTTTCTTTGTCTTCCCATTATTATACCAATGTGTTATAGTATTTAAAATAATTAAAACACACAACCTAACTCTCCCCAATAATTTATGAATCAGGATTCCTTACCCTTCCTATGTACTCCATAAAGAAAGAAGGACAATTTTTCCTGAAAGATGTTTTCTCATGTTTTAAGTCCAGATCTTATAATTTTTATTCTTCTTCATCCAGTTTATCACTGATATCAGTAGATAGAATTCTTTATTGGCCAAGTGTGATTGGACACACAAGGAATTTGTCTTGGTGCAAATGTTCTCAGCGTACATTAAAGAAAAGATACATTCATCACAATCAAGAATCATAAAGGTACAACACTTAATAATAGTCATAGGGTACAATAAGCAATCAAATCATACTAGGAAACAGTCCATATAAATCGTAAGGATACAAGCAACAAAGTTACAGTCATACAGTCACAAGTGGGAGGGGATGGGTGATAAGGAGTGATGAGAAGATTAATAGTAATAGTAGTGCAGACTTTGTAAATAGTTGAAGGAATTGTTTGTTTAGCAGAGTGATGGTGTCCTCATGTCTAGTTGATCTGGTGTGCAGTGCTTTATAGTGCCATTTTGAGGGTAGGAGTTGAAACAGTTTATGTCCGGGACATGAGGGGTCTGTAAATATTTTCACAGCCCTCTTTTTAACTTGTGTAGTACACAGGTCCTCAATTGAAGGCAGGTTGGAAGTAATGTTTTTTTCTGCAGTCCTAATTACGCTCTGGAGTCTGTGCCTGTCCTGTTGGGTTGCAGAATCAAACCAGACCATTATAGAGATGAAGATGACAGATTCAATAATTCCTCTGTAGAACTGGATCAGCAGCTCCTTGGGCAGTTTGAACTTTCTGAGCTGGCACAATAAACCACCTCAAATTGGGTTGAATATGTTTCAAGAGGATTTATACAAGCCTTATGAGGCAGGTTGGAGGTCCAAAGATCTGGCCATCAGTAATTCCAAATAAAACAGTAAACCAGATACATCTGCATCTGACAAATTCTGTAGAAGTTCTCACCTCACAGGTATAGAAAATGGTTTTGGAGAAGAAACGCCGCTCTACACTGTAATTTCATGCTGAGTTGAAATGGCATCAGGGTGAAACTTGACTGATGGAGTTTCTTTCTCTCAAGATCCATAAATATTATAGATCCCAAATGAAGTGTCTATTAGAATAGATCCATGAAGGTGAACCTATGGCACACATTAGGTATATATTTATGTATTTTTGGTTACTTGATAATTAATTTCAACTCAGTTTGTTTATAGTATTTAAAGGCTGCTTTGCTGTTGTTATTATTATGGTTGTTCACACAGCCAGCCAGATGTTTAGACTAGATTTGACATTTTTGTCCACTGACTGAGTCCTTCTGAAGACCTGGGATAGGCAGATGTAGATGATGGATGGTGTTACAGATATCATTGCAAAATATAAACTGTTCTGGTAAAGCTGCCTTTTGCAATTGACTGATAACAATTTTGTCAATGCCGATGCTGTTCAAGTGGTGCTCCAGTTCTTTTGGGGTCATGTATTAAATACTATAATATACAATTACTGTCAATGTTATATGGATTATTTAATTAAATATATTTATTAAATTATTAATTTACACATATTGTGGTTTTAATTATATGGGGACTATAGTTTATCTCACAGTCAGCCAGATGTTTAGACTACATCTGACACTTTTATTTACCTATCAAGTCCTTCCCAAGAGCCTGTGAGAGGCAGATACTGTTGATGTAAGGTGTAAGATGTTCCAAGGAAAAGATGATTCAATTTCTCATCAAATACTCCAATCTTTCCTCCGTGTTTGCTCCCCCATCACTTCCTAGGAATCAATGAGCTGCTGAATATCTTTAGAGAGAAGGCAGAAACTACAGTTGAAAGTAATACCCACATTCATAAGGCTGCCTCTGTCCCTACTGCAAAGACCCACATCCTTTTTTGTGCATGTGTGCTCATATCACAGACAGGCTGACATATGTGTTCATGCACAGAGAAAGAGCACTGTTTATTTGCCTTTGTAAGTGTACCCACAAGCACAATTCATGAAAGATTATAATGGCAAACCAAGTCTGTGCAGATATGTATTTGTCAGCAGGCTGCCAGCTTCTTCTCAAGTTGAGTTAAAGCAACCTTGCCAGGAAAGTGTTATCAGTCCAACTCCCAGCAACAATTCTCTCATTCTTAAGATTCTAATGGAAAACAGGTCCTCTGTGTGTTTGTGTGTTTGCTACGGAAAAACATAATATGGAGGCTGGTTACATGTCTCCCACCGAGACAGGGAGCATTGCCTAGCTTTAAAAATTGATATGGGCCAATGCTAATTTTTTTGCAGACCCCATTGACCTGTGGCATTTTCAGTCTGTTTTATTTTGCATTCATTTTTGTGTACCCCATAGCAGTGGCTGGACTTGAGGACAAACCCTCAATCCAGACAGTTGCCTTGAGGACGCAAACCCTTGCCCAGACAGCTGAGTAAAGGTTTTGCTGCTTTTCTGTGTCTCAGACTGTTGTTGTTGGGTTTTTTTTTACTTGCAAAATGGAAAGTCCATCAAACCTAACTCAAAAGACAGATGAGACAGATAATAACTGTTGATGCAAATAACAACTGTGAAATGAAACAACATTCGGCAAGGAGCAATGGCAGTTAATCCAAAACAAGTCTTCATGTGTCCACCACAGCTTTTGGAGGAAGAGGTGTAATTTCTTTGAGTTCCTGAAGGGAAGGGAAGATAACCATCTAATAAACAAATAGATCTATCAAAGGTTTAAAGAAACTCAATTGGAAGATATTTGCTGAGAAATATACCAGAAAGGAATGGCTGGCCTTTGAGAGTCCACTAGGGCCAATTAAACTGTAAATTTAATTTACAGTTTAAATTAAATTACCGGTGCTCCTGATGCAGCATTCCCTTGGTTGTAAATCAAGAACATTCTTGTCAAATCAGGTATAATTATAAAAAGAGCTCTTTGCTGCAGAAAACCTGAAATCTATTTGATTTCAGGTTTTCTGCAGCAAAGAGCTCTTTTTTTAGTTATACCTGATTCACCAGCTTCCTTGGGAATCCTAGCCTGGGGAGAAATCAGCACATGAGGGCATGGTCTGGCTTTCAGACTCTCCAGTTTCTTTCCTCTGGAAAGAATTCATTTGGGGGTGGGGGAATATTCCTTTCCCAAAGAATCCAGTTTGGCAAAGCTTCCCACTACAATTGTCCAAGGACTTTCCTTTTAATCAAAGGATTAAAGAAGAAGTAGACCAAAGGTAACACAATCCAAATGCTGTGGAAAAAAAAAACAAATTCCTTTAAAAACAAAAAAGCCTAAGGTTACAAATCAAAGGTGCTTAGAAAAGGAAAAGTGGCTGGAGAACTGGAAGGGGCAGAGTAAACAGACTAGGTGCTAATCTGTATGTCATTATGCAATGCTGGGGCTATCTCATGACAGCAAGGCCATTCAACAGAGCTCCATTGTGTGGAGATAAAAATAAGGAAATTAGCATCCAAATTGGAGCTTGCAAACAGGGAAAAAGCTTAGCCTTAGACCTTGCTTGAAGATGGAAAGTTTCCAAACTGCAGAAGAGCAAGTAGAAGAGGGGACTGGCCACCTTCTTGGCTCCACCCACACCTGGGCACAATCCCTTCTTGCTACACCTACAGAGAGAAAGCTATATATATATATATATATAAATATATATATATATATATATATACATATATCTGCCTGGCACAAACTTTTGGACAATCCTTTTATATCTTTGGCCTTATCATCGCCAGTCCACCAGCTCCAGCGAGGCCATGAGGAAAGAAGTCTGCACCATTGTTTTTCTCCGCGCCGTCTTCACTGAGTTCTTGGCAACCATGATTTTTGTGTTCTTTGGTTTGGGCTCAGCCTTGAAGTGGCCATCAGCCTTGCCAAGTGTCCTTCAGATTTCCCTGACATTTGGCTTGGCAATTGCAACAATGGTACAGACCTTTGGTCATATCAGCGGTGGTCATATCAACCCAGCGGTGACCATCGCCTTCTTCGTTGGGAACCAGATCTCTTTTCTCCGGATGTTGTTTTACATCGTGGCTCAGCTGCTGGGGGCCATTGCTGGTGCAGGCATCCTTTATGGAGTGACTCCCTCCAATGCCCGTGGTAATCTGGCAGCCAATGGGGTAAGTACGTCTCTCACAAGGTGGTGGTGGGGTCTAATGATCAGTAGGAGGAATTCTCAGGCAGGTCCAAGGAAAATTTGCTTCTCAGGGGAAAAGAAGTAGCAGCTATTCTGTTCCTGGAAACTGGTGGAAGAGTGTCTTTTCCATTCCCAGAGAGCAGGTGGTACAACAGATGGAACGTAAGAGGGAAATGTTCTGTTATCCTTGGCCCTAGAATTTTGCTAGCATGCATGGAGCTATTTACAAGGCAGAGCTCTTTGCAAATTTCCCCATATCCTAAGAGGATGAGTGAATCGGTTTAAAAAGGAAAGCAAGAAATTCATTAGTTCAGTCACTGCCATTGATCAAAGGATCAGCAGGAACAGCGTAAAGAATCTACCTAGAGTTATTGGTTGCTTTTTAAAGATTCATTGTTTTCCTTTTGAAAAACTTTTCCCAGTAATTTCAGACTTGGTGCAAATTTGTGCATGTTGACGTGTGTGTTCTTGGAAAGGCATCAAAAGAATGGGTGCCTAGGATTTACATGCGTGTACACAAGCATGCACAAAGGTATCATTTACTATAATGTTCCTCCAAGCCTCCTGAAAAATATCTTTGGATAATCAGGGTAATCAATTTCGGGTCAGTGCAAGGACAGAGGGCTTTGAACAGAAAAGGACGGTCACAGACAGCCACAAACATGTAAAACAGGCCTATCTCAAAATCCCTGGAAAACATCCCAGGGCAGCATTAACTTCATTGAATCCAAGATTTCATCATAATAAATTAGACAGACAATCTGGGAAGCTTGTGAGAAACACTATTAGAGCTGGACAAAAAAAGATATAGAAAACAGCATGGGAATAATATTTGAAGGACCGTGTAAAAGCAAATCTCAAGGTTTGTTTGGCTCTTGGTGACTGCAGGGACACATTTAAATTTTTCTTTGCAGCAAAATGGAAATAATTTGCAACACCCATAAACCTCCCTTGTTAAATGCAAGTGGGAATTTCAGGTCTCTTCTCTAAGAATTACAATAGAATTTGAGACCGTTTCTTTTCAGAACTATGCCATGATTTCAGATTATGGACAATGTTCCCTTATTCCATGTTTTTCCCAACAACCACTTTATTATTTTTGTAAATCATTCAATGTGTCAAATACTTAATATACCTTTCTTCTGCTATTTTCCCCACAACAGTCCTGTGAAGTGGTTTGGGCTGAGAGAAAGTGACAGCCCAAAGTCACCCAGCCGGTTGTCATGTTAAAGCAAAACTAGGAGAGCTAGGGGAGTAAAACTCCCCAAGCCTTGGTTTCTGGTACCTTAACCACTAAGTCAAACCGGCTTTTATTTCTCTCTTTATTTCTCCCTTTTATTTCTCCATCATTTCTTACTTCATCAGCACTTATTATCACAATGATTTATTGGTCGGTATTGCATCAATTCTCTAATTACAGCTATTAGAAGAAAAACCTAAGGGGAGAGAACTGAGAGCCTCTTGACCCATGAAAGCTTTCTATTTTCATTATGACCCCAACTAAAGTAAGCATTGCTTTAGGTGATAAAAAGATATGTGTAAATCCACAATGGAAGTTAAAATGAAGTATATTAACAACAGTCTTTTCTAAGTCAAATAATGCAGACTCTTGTGTTAAGTATGATATCAGGACCCATGTAAAAGTCAGGATACCTCCAATTACCAAAAAGAAACTTTAAATCTATTCCAAATTACTGAACAATCTCTTATCTTTCCTTTTGTTATCTTCAACAAGCCCAATGATTTTAGAGGCCTTTTTAAAGATTCATTGATACAGCATTATCCAAAAGAAAATATTCCAGATGGGATGAAGGAGACCAGGCTTAATTTCTGTGACCAAGACACTATATGAAAGAGATTTTATGAAATCATTCTTAACGCCCAAAAAAACATGCTCTGTTTTTTTTGCAGAGCTTTTTAAGCCTCTTAGCACACTCTTTTGGGAAGGTGTCTCTAATCTCATACCTCTGCTGAAACTTGGTAAATGGAATTGTTTGTTTGAGATTAAGGACCACCCCACCCCCCCAGTAATACAAGAAAAGCCACTATGCAGAATTAATTGCAGATCACATCTCAAAAAATTTCAATTACAACACAGTTACAAAGCTCTGTTTCGCGGCATTCACAATTCCTTTTGATTTTTAGCAAAAATGACTTCCTGAAAAGAACATACCAGATTAAAGTCTAAACCTGTGTCATTTTTCTTCAAATAGCTTAGCAACAACACAACAGCAGGTCAGGCTGTGGTCGTGGAGATTATCCTGACTTTCCAGCTTGTCTTGTGCATTTTTGCCTCAACCGACAACCGCCGAAATGACAAAGTGGGATCTCCGTCTCTCTCCATTGGACTGTCAGTCACCCTGGGCTGTCTGGTGGGGGTAAGTGCTGTTGGTGCACATTGTGCAAAAGCCGAAGAAAGGAGCAAATGGAAGGAGCATAGGAGTCATTATTGCCACTCTTGGCTGGTAACCACCCTCAGATCAGAAGGTGCTATAACTATTACAGTCTGTTTGTCCTCCTGTGCAAGCAGCTTGGGTGTGAACTCCAGGGGAATAAGACATCTGTAGCTGCAATCTTTTCTGCATAATAGAACCATTAGGAATATGGGGGTTTTCTGAGAATAGGATAACTTCCTGGGCAACGTCTTCCCAATTCTAAGGCACAACATTTCAAAACAAACTTAGGATCTACTGTAGGCACGGTAGGCCAGCTGTTTCCAACCCACAGCCTGCAGGCCACATACTGTACATCCTGGACAACTAGTAAAATGGCCTCACAATAAAAATATTTTTTTAAAAATAAAGTTTGTTATTAATACCATACTGTGTTATGTAATTTACCCAAGACAATTCCAATTCACTCAGTGCAGCCCAGGCAACCCAAAGAGTTGGAAACCCAAGTTGTGATCAGAAGCTTTTGTGAGTGGTGTAATGAACCAAATTCAAAACACTCAGTCCTCACAATCCCTTTAGTGCCTGTGTTGAACTGTATGCTGGCTGTCTTTCCTCCAAATCTCAGCAAAGCTGGTAAAGCCTCTGTCTGTAGCATCAAGCCACAAATGGAAGTGCTAAAATTCCTCTTAAACAATAACTCTTCCTTGATTTGCATTGCCTGACCTTTTGTGTTCTCCATGACTGTTGCTGGGAGCAGGATCTATGGGACGCCTTTTAATATTTGGCTGCTGTGATACAAAAAACCAGGTTTCCCTGAATATATGGCAAGATAAGTGGTAGCTGAAGGATTTTCCAGGAGAGGGATCAGACAGATTCTTAGAAAACTCCACCTTGAAGTGGCAAGGGAATTTTATATGTCTAACCTATTTTCTTGTTCTCCTCTATAGATCTATTTCACTGGCTGCTCTATGAATCCTGCCAGGTCTTTTGGACCTGCGGTTGTCATGAAAAGATTTACCTCTGCTCACTGGGTAAGAAGTGGACTTATCATAGCAGCATAGCTCATAGTAATCAAAATGAAATTGATTAAACCATATTCTTAATGGCAGCTTTCTAGAGGAAGGAATGCTTATTCAGTTAGAAGATGACATAAAACTGGGAAGGATAATTAATACTGAAGAAAATAGAATATCCAAGATATAATAATAAGTTAGAAAAGTGGAATGAAAAGAACAGAATGGAATTTAATACAGATAAATGCATAAATTCTTCCTTAAAAATAAATTAAGTCCACAGGTATAGCGTGGGCAATACCTACCTTAATAACATTACATATGAAAAGGACCTTGATGTTGTAGTTTATCAAAGTGAGGGTTGGTCAACAGAAATATAGTTTCCAAATCATAAGAAATGGATTCTTGCACTAAGCAGAAATGGGGTTGGATGATGGTCTATTCCAGATCAGTAACATCATGATCTAATACATAACTCAATATATAACCCAGAAATATTTAAAAAAAAAAATAGCATTATTCTCTTCTGCTTTGCAACCATGTTGAGCCAAAAATTCAATAACATTCGTAACAGAACAGGATTTCTGTGTCTCTAGTCTCACAAGTTCATATCTCAACTGAAATTGTGGTTCTTAAAATGTGAACTGAAAAAGCTATGAAATGCAGAAGTCCATGACAATCACCACAAATCTCACTGAAACATGATTTTCTTCCTTGGAAATTGTGTTTTTGTTTGTCTGTCTTTGTGTTTTGATAAAAAAGAACCTTCAAATTGATGTAAATTTCATAAGAATCAGAAGACCATCAAGGAATGGATATATACATCGCTACCCAGATACATTTCATACTAGCTTCTGAAAAGTCACAGAAATTTTGTATAATTCAATTCAATCTTTCTGAAACAATTCAGTCTTTCTGAAATTCAGAAGCATTATGAAGTAGGCTGTTTCACATAATATGCTAGGTCAAAACAAATTTTATTATGTCTTAATGTGATATTCTGATTCACACAACTTGTTAAAATAATGGATAGCATTTCAGAACCTACCAAACCTACTCAGTCCCATTTAACCAAAACCCGGGTTTAAACAAACCCACCAATGCAGTAAATGTATTATCTGTGCTATGGCTTAATTGGGGAAATTTGAAAGTCTTCAACTAAATCCTTGTATTGGTTTTTTAGGTGTTCTGGGTTGGACCCATTTCTGGAGGCATTCTAGCTTCTCTGTTGTACAACTACCTTCTGCTTCCTCACTCCATGAATATGTCTGAAAGAGTGGCCATCATCAAAGGTACTTACGAGTCAGAGGAAGAGTGGGAAGAGAAAGAGAAAAGCATGGAAATGTCTTCTCCATAAACAAAGACGATCAGAAGGAGAGGGAGAGAAGGAACCTGATGGCTTGCATGATGATAAACACTCACTGTATACCTTGTAAGCCCAAGAAACTTCCCCCAGTGCCAGTACCTGAAGAGTCTAAATACTTGCCTAAATAATTGTCTTGAACCCGCGGCTGCATGTATGTGAGTGCATGAGAAAACGTTGCTCATTCAAACAGCAAAAATCAGACAAGGACAGGACCTTCATGTCCTGGGAGTACAAAAATCTGGATGTACTCCAGGACTGTTCTATCCACGTTTTTTTTTTTACAACAAGGCACAGTCATTTGTTTAAATATTGACATCTGACTGCATGGAAGGAGTCCAGAATTTGCCACTATAGGTTTATTGATATGCTCCAGACTTTTTTGGGGGGTGGGTGGGGTGGAGCACAGTGACTTGACCTCATCTCATCTAGGCAAACAAATTTGTCATTTGTTTTGAGATGCATAGGATATATTTAATCTGAATATTTAAAGCAGCCAAAATATGAAGATAAACCCTGGGCTGAAGGCCGCAGTGGTTGGCTTGTGAAAGAGGCAAAAACTGACAGCAGCTTTGCACTGAAACCTGTGAGGATTTATAGGAAGTCCCCGAAAGGCAAATCTTTTTTTTAAAAAAGGTAGTACTTTAAGATCCATAAATGGTTTTCTTTTCATAGACTGCCAAGGGAAGCAAGTGTCCTCAGGAAATGCCTTTAACTACTCCCTTCCTCAAGTGATTTCAGGGTTCAAAGGGAATAAAGCACATCAAAGTTCCTTGCTTTGGCTTAATTTCCATCTTACATAGATTCCCAAAAGCAACAGACAAAAATCCTTTCAGGGCTGTTCAATGGAGCTCAGTCTATCTCCCATAGCCATTTAGGTTATCCTGACTCAATTCTTCCATGTTTCTGATGCTGAGAGAGAAGGAGCAGAGAGTGGAGAGTTGCCATCATTAGATCAAGTCAATGGGGGAGATCAGAAGTGCGATTATTTGGAAGAAATGGGACCAGGAGTAGAACCAACAGCAGTAGATGGAAATTGGCTCTGATAGCTGACAACAATGTGCTGGGATTCCAGATACAGGCAGAGAAGCAGCATAGGAAGGTGCAATAACACGGGAGTGTAATGCACTTATGATACCTGATGAATCACCATTTCACTCTCCCTTTCCCGCCTCAGGGTAACACCAAATGGATTCCCTCCCCCCCCCCCGCCCTCCACAAAAGAATGAGGATAATTTTAGAAAGAATTCACCCCAGAATGAGAAAGATATGGTTTTTCTTAGTGCTCTGGGGAAAGATCAGGACCAGATAACGTCCATGTGGACAAAATTAAATTGGCTTCAAAGGGATTCTCTGGTGGACCTTAGGAAATTGATATATAGGGCAGGGGGGAGACTCCTTCTCCACTTAGAAATCTTAAATAAACTAATTTGAGCTCAATGTGTGCCTGATTTGGGGGGGATCTATTTGCAGAGAAAGATAATCTTGTCTGGCAGGCCTAAAGACCAAGAGAAAGTTCTCTGAGTGACAACAGAGGTGGTTCACTTCAAAAGAATGTGAGGAAAGGCCAAGCCAAAAGTTGCACTTTAAGAAAGACTACCACCTTTTGTGAGGGGGAGAAGCCCCCTCATTCTCCACTTAAAAGTCCAGAACAAATGTTACACACTTGTCTGCTTTATAACTTAATTTTGGAGGGAACAGGCCATGCCCAACTATTGTTTTTCTGCAAAAGAAGAAAATGTTTTGCGTGGGAGCTTTGTCATTATTTGTTGTATATTGTATTATTTATTATCAATAAAAAAGAAAGGCTGTGTATAATAACCTTTGGCTGAAAGATTTAAGGAACAGCATGGGGGAGAAGAGGCAAGGAAGTGAAAATGGCAGCACACCTACACAGTGGATGCACCATCATCTTGGTAAAAGTATGTCGCTGTGTGTACAGAAAAGACAGGGTTTTAATCACACTTAATGCAGCCACCATCTTGTTTCTCCCCCACCTTTCCTCGTCAAGGATATCTGATGAGCCATCTACAGGGAGTCCTCTACTTATGACCACAATTGAACCCTATATTTCTATTTCTAAGTGAGATTGTTAAGTGAGTTTTGCCCCATTTTATGACCTCCCTTGCCACATTTGCAAAGTGACTCGCTGCAGTTGTTCAGTTAGCAACATGGTTGGCAAGAAAAACCAAAAGTACGCATATAGACTGGGTGAAACCAGGCTCAATAGCAGTAACTGTGAGAGGATCTTGGAGTCTTAGTGGACAATAAGCTAAATTCCGTGTTTCTCACAAAATAAGGCTGGGCCTTATTATTTTTTGACCCCTGAAAAAACGGCTAGGCCGTCTTTTCGGTGGTGACTTAATTTCCTCCCCCACCTAGAGCGGCCCATATGCACATACCTCACTGTGAGGCCGCTTCTATCGGCTGCTGAAAGCTCCCCGAAGGCAGAGTCCCCCGCCGCTTGGGGGCAAGGCGGGGCTGCCCGTGTCCCCTCGCCTTTAGGCAGTCTCTTTCAGGCAATGGAAGCTCCCCAAATGCAGTCACCAGCCACTTCGATTGGCTGGTAGAAGCAGCCTCGCAGCGAGGGGAATGTGTGTGTGTGTGTGTGTGTGTGTGTGCACTCGCCCCGAGGCTGCTTCTACCGGCCGAACAAAGTGGCTGGTGACTGCATTTGGGGAGCTTCCATCGCCCAAAAGAGACTGCCTAAAGGCGAAGGGACACGGGCAGCCCCGCCTCGCCCTGAAGCGGCGGGGGCCCCTGCCTTCAAGGGAGCTTTCGTCTGCCGATAGAAGTGGCCTCGGAGCGAGGGAAGTGTGTGTGTGTGTGCAATCGTCCTGAGGCCACTTCTACCCGGCCGATCGAAGTGACTGATGACTGCACTTGGGGAGCTTCCATTACCCGAAAGAGACTGCCTAAAGGTAAGGGGACACAGGTAGCCATGCCACGCCCTGAAGCGGCTGGGGACTCTGCCTTCAAGGGAGCTTCTATCAGCTATCGGGGTATTCTAGCCTAGGCTACCTGCAGGGCCCTCCTCAAGGCAAGTTTTCTCCCCACACCCTGCCCTTCCCCCCATTTCTTTTCACCTTGTGTAGTTCTAACAAACGATGTGAGAAATGGCGGGGAAACGCATGGTTTAAATAGGCCTAAATTTTGGGGGCGGGGCTTAATTTCACATCATGCCTAGAAATCATGCTGGACCTTCCTATTGGTGGAGGCCGTATTGTTGGAGAAACACGGTATGAGCCAGCAGTGTGCAGCAGCAGCCAAAAAAGTTAATGCAATCCTAAGTTGCATTAACAGAGGGATACAATCAAGATCAAGTGAGGTACTAATATCACTCTATGAAGCCTTAGTAAGACCACACCTAGAGTGCTGCATCCAGTTTTGGTCATCACGTTATAAAAAAGATGTTGAGACTCTAGACAAAGTGCAGAGAAGAGCAACCAGGATGATTAGGGGACTGGAGACTAAAAGATATGAAGAAAGGTTACTTGACAGCAGTTTTCCAATATTTGAGGGGCTGCCACAGGGAGGAAGGGGTCAAGCTATAGGCCAGATAAGGAATAATGAATGGGTGGAAACTGAAAAAGGAGAGATTCAACCTGGAAGCAAGGACAAACTTTCTGACAGTAAGAACAATCAACCCATGGAACAGAAGTTGCCCTCAGAAGTTGTGGGAGCGCCATCACTTGAGACTTTCAAGAAGAGATTGGACTGCCATTTGTCAGAAATGGTGTAGGTTCTCCCGCTTGGGCAAGGGATTGGACTAGATGACTTACAAGGTCCCTTCCAACTCTGATTATCTGTATGGTTGTTAAGTGAATCTGCCTTCCCTATTGACTTTGCTTGTCAGAAGGTCACAAAAGGGGATCACATAACCCAGCGAAGCTGCCTGTGCGATTCTGTTATCAAGCCTCCGAATGTAAATCGCATGACCATGGGAGATGCTGTAATGGTCATAAGTGTGCAAAATGATCATAACTCACTTTTTAGTGGTTGTAAATTTGAATGGTCACTAAATGAACTGTTGTAAGTCGAGGACTACTTATACTTCAATTGCGAGAGACAATAAGTTAAATTATTTATATAAGAAAGCTGGTTATCCCCAGGGAGCAAAATGGAGGCCCAAACCTACTGAAACGTTTAGTTTTCTTTCAATTGATTTGAATTTAAGTCAAAATTACCATCTCCAAACACGACCAACATCTTGAAGACAACAACAGTTTGACCCATTTAGATTTCAGAGGTGGCCAGTTCTGGAGAACCGGTAGTGGAAATTTTGAGTATTTCAGAGAACCAGCAAATACCACCTGTGACTGGAGATTTTACCGTATCCTTCCCCTGCCACGCCTACCAAGCCACGCCCACAGAATCGGTAGAAAACAAAATTGAATCCCACCACTGTTAGATTTGCATAGTCTAGACTAGCCCTACCTCTCAAATTATGCTTTGGCCACATCAACTCATCAATCAGATTTGGGGGTGGGGGAGGGGAATGACTTTACATTGTGATGGAGGACCTCCTAAGCAGGTGCTACCTGGGAAACCAGGATGTAATATGCAAAAGGCGCTTATCTCAGCATGCCCTGACTTTTCTTTACACTTATGAAGTAGGAGAAAAAAGTTCTGCTTTGTTTCTTTCCATCTTTGCTGCTCCCAGGTAAGATGGCAGAGCAAAAGGTAGCCAGGTCTAGTGGTACCACCAGGCTTCCCAGTGACAGCCAACATATGTTTACGAGGCCACTAGTGATATGTTGACTGTCTTGAGTTGTTTATTTGTCTCCTGTTATTATTTTTACAAACAAAAATTGGTGTGACATGACAGCCATGATTTGTATAGCAGTCTTTAGTCTCCTGCAATATTTTATTCTTACTATTCTTATGAGGACAAGGAAAGCAAGCCTAAGGGAGCTGTTAATATCAATGAGAACACTGGTATGCACAACAAACTAACTGAGATAATACTGATCACCCAGCTGATCTGCTTATCGATCATTCTCTATCTTTCTGTGATAAGCTACTTTGGTCAATTGCTCTTTCTTGTAGCAAGTTTGTGAATAGCAGCACAGGGGAGGGATATAGGGAGTGAATTTATAAGTCTCACCGAGAGCTTATGGGGCAGAGTAAGCAATCTAGCATTCTGATGTGGCTAAACCAGGGGTTTGCAACCTTAAACATTCAAAGAGTCATTTGGGCCTGTTTCCCACGGAAAAGAAAACATTGGGAGTCAATAATTTAATAACTGATGTGACTGAGTGGGCATGGCCAACTTGACATCACTCCCTCCCACTCAGTCACCTCCTACTCTGGAATATGGAGCGAATCTCCATCCCCTGCCATCACCCTTACCTTCTCAGGCCAAGCAAGGAGTGATGGGGAAGGGAAGGGCCAGCCAGTGGTGGATCAGCTGACAGGGAGCAGCAGCAGAGGGCTGAAAGAGCCGCATGTGGCTCCAGAGCCGCAGGTTGCAGCTCTCTGGACTAAACTATAACTCGTGGTCTGCTTTACAATTGCTCATGCTTTGCAAATATCTTCAGAGTTGTAATTCAGCATACCATTGGATGTCTACTGCTTTTATCTGTTTTCAGGCAGGTAATACCACAGGTTTAGCTAAGATTATATCTCTTTTGCAGGAGAACCCTATTTTGATACAACTGCTGCCAAATACAAGTAAGGAACTGATCCCACCTGTTAATTTGAGAGGAGGTGCATCAGTTTGGGAATAAGCAACAGAAATCAAGAATAGATAGATATTTTAAGAACTGTGTCAACACATGTTGGTATAAGCTTTGGCTAAGCCACCTTCTCTTTTGGAGTTTAGAAACAGGCTTTTCAGATAGGTGAGGAAATTAACACCTCTTCCTTTAGGAATTAATCACCAAGAATGTGTTGGTTTTTTGGGGAAAAAAATCTGTTCAGAAATTGCTGAGGTTTAACATGAGCTTTTGACTCATTAATTACCTTTTTTTCAGGCAATCTCTGAAATGTGTATAATGCAATATTCACAGGAGGCCTAGAAAAAATTAGCAGTAATTTCATGTGGAATATTGGATAATTCACATGAAAGAGCAAGCAATAATGGGCACTTCCAGACAGGACTGTTCCTAACCTTTAGAAAGGACTTTGAAGCCCACCTGCGGGAGTCCTCACTGCTTGAACTTCACTTGTTTGCACCAAAAACATGCTAAGTCAATGAAAGCTCATGCCCAATAGAAGTTTGCAAAAAATGCAACCCTACCTATTTTCTGCTCCCTGAGCAATTGCAAATCCTAGGGCAATAAAATATTCTGTCAGCCTTGCAAAGTAATCCAGGCAAAAAGCACACTCAAACTGTTTGACTTTATATATTATACACACACACGCATCGTTTAGTAAAAACTTTTAAAAAAGATATTTATTCTGCAGATACAATTGCCCAACCTAGTCCCAATCCTGGGTTTATTTTCTGTCACTCTATCTTATATTGTAATAACATTATTTTAATTGTAGTTGAAAACTTAAGGGAAAGTACAATATTCTATGCTGAAAATAAGTCTTTTCAATAATTTATTTCTCATTTTATACTTTTTCAGTGGCCATACTCCTTTTTGGAAATTTCTGTTTCTACCTGTTTTTTAAAAGTGCACATCTCGATACTTTAGTCAGGCAGAAACTGGAATATTGTCAGAAAGAGTCACACAAGCTTTTTTCAGCAAACTAAATATAGCAAATTTATTATTTTAGTAATATGACACCTTTTCTTCATTTTTTTTACAATATGAAAATATTAGGCTGCTTTAGTCAGTAGCAGAGAGGAGGTGCTGCATTGATAGGAGGTCTGAAGCACTATATTTTAATTATATTCAGTTTGTAATATCTTGATAATTGATATTACCATATTTCTCCATAAATATGATGATGATTTTAGCAATTGGAATGAGTTCTTACATATCATCGGAACAAGCATTTCCTGTGCACTAACTGAGCATGAAAAACACATGCTAAACAAGAGATAAGGACTATGGTTCAACTAAGTAGAAGTACCAAGCCAACCTTGGTTAATATCACAAAGCTAAGCAGGTTGGATCAAGACAGCAGTTGGATAGGTGACTACTAAAAGATACACTGTGAAGTTGGAAAACATCCCAGAAGTAGGTAATGGAAAATCACTTCCATATATTGCCAAGAAAACTCCCTATTCAAGTTTTTAAAATTTCCAAGTTTTTAAGCTTTAAAAAGGGGATACTTTTTAAAGGAATATATGTTGTCTCCTTAGATAATTCATCATGTCGATGTCATGCCCATCATGTTTATATATCAGCAGAATAATGTTAAACTGCAGAGGAATACAGAATGAGCCTTGAAAAAGATATACAGCAGCCATTAGGAAAATATAAACTTAGCTTGAAAAAATCGAAAGGGGTGAGAAAGAAACTCAAGATAGTCCAACCATGATTTTCTTTAGTATGAGAAGAAAGCTTTGACAGTCTTTCAGGATTATGTGACTATTGTCTCTAGGTCAATAAAAGTAGAGTTCTAGTATTTCTTGTACCTATAAATTTTCTGACCTAGTCTATTTTGAAGGGTTGACATAAACTCATTCAAATTAAAAAAAATGTTGTCAAACTAAGGATAATTAAGGAAAGCTTTATAGAGCCCTAAACTTCCATGCCATGTTGGTAGATCAAACCCATTTACCATACCCATGGGTTCTTTTGATTGATGTAAAACATGCAGCATCTCAAAAAATTGAGGCAATAATATTTTGATGGCTTTAATGGGGAATTGGGGGGCGGGGGGCAATGCATATGAAATAGTTCCCTTGCAGTTCTCGAAAGCCTTGTTTATCTGAGCATTTTCTTTAATGTCTTCTGGTACTTTTAAATTTTCAGTTATAAGTGTCTAAGAGAAGATAGTTGGAGGTTGGATATTTTATTTTAGTTTAGCTTACATCGTTGACATAATCTATGTTCATGCCCACCAATTTGGAGATACAAGTTAAGGTTTAGTTCACACGTTTTTCTTTTTTTTCAGTTTTATTTGATGGAATTGTCCCAGGTTAACGCTTTAAAAATCCTATTGAAATGTAACCCACAGATTTTAGCTGTCCAGAGTACTCCTGCATCTGGGCTGAAAAACTCCATGCTGCCATTTAATGGCTGCAAATAGATATTTTAAGAAAGCTCTATGGCCATTTAATGGTCCCCCTCCCCATTCCCCAGCCCATATCTGCCTTAAAAACTAGTAGAGCTTCTGCCATTCATTTCTTGATATCTGAAGTAGAAGCTTTACCTCTAAAATGTTTGTTGTGTTAAAGTTGAGGCAACGTGCCAGTTTAAGAGAAAAATAACTTTAACTCCAACAGTTCCCTTCATCTTCTGTCTTATTAGTAAAGCAGTTTTCAACAAGATTTCTTAACTATGTCCGCTCCCTGGAAAAAGCTATCCTGCAGTGATTATTTAATCCCAATCCTGAACAACCAGCCCTGCTGGCTTGTCACTCTGATCTGGCTGATAAAACTCTTCTGAGCTATCAATTAGCTTTTTACAGATAAATATCTAACAACTCTTGGTCACGTTTGTGGTTCTGCAATGCAAGTCTGGCTTTTAAAGAAGGTACTGCTCAGATTGTCTTTTTTTTTTTATTGGCTCAGAAATGAGACAGCGCACCCTGATGCCCACAAATGCTTGGGATTTTTATCACGGATCATAGGAATTAAACAGGAATTAATAGAGGGAGAAAAGAATTGTTTCATTATTTCAATGCTGTTTTCATTCAGAAGAAATGAAATCAAATATATTGTCCTGGCTCTCATCTCTTTGTCCTGGCCCAGGTCCCTTTTTTGGAGGATGGGTGCAGAATGCCAGCCAAAGACCAATGATGGCACCTAGCCCATTTGGGATCAAGGGCCCCAAAATGAAAAATTCTATATGGGCTGCAAGGTTCCTATGTTAGGAGCATATAATGATAATAGATTGTTAAGCCTGAAGGTAGGCCAGTATCTTTGGTAACAATCAGGCAAGTGCAGGAGTGGGTGGACAGGCAGGCTTTCCTGGCTGGTTTGTGGTAGAGAGGCAGGGGTGGGATCCTACCAGTATAACAACCGGTTCGCTTCACACGCATGCGTGCCAAATGCACGCATGTGCGCTACTTACAAATTACCGTGTCTGGCAAGCATTCACCTGCTCCAGCTGACAAGCGGCACTCAGCTGTGCCGTGCAAAGCAGCTGAGGAGGAAAATGCAGAGACTAAAGGAAAGCCTAGAGCTCGGGTGAGCCAAACAGACGACCAGATAATTGTTGCTAAGAACCGGTTTGGTGTCAGCTGCTCTTTGGAGCTACCGTTCTATAGAACCGGGCCAAACCGGTAGAATCCCACCCCTGTAGAGAGGTCATGTGTACAGCAGAAGGAGCAGAGCTCCCTGGTACAACGCATATCCCAGTCAGAGAGGAAGACATCAAATTTGAAGATCCACTCTGCATGGACAGTGTGTTCCTATAGTTTGACCACTAGGTGGCACTCAAAGGTGTTGGCAGAGCTTTTATCAAAGGGACAAAAACTGTGCCATTGCTACGCATGTAAGTATTGGTGGAACTTCTATCGAATCACCATAATGCTTCTTTCACACCCACATATACAGGTAGTTTTTGAGTTACAACCACAATTTATGTTGTTAAGTGAAACATTTGTTAAGGGGCTTTCACTCCATTGACAGTTTTTCTTGCCCCAGTAGCTAAGTGATTCATTGCATTTCAGTTAGTAACACGGTTGTTAAGTGAATCTGGCTTCCTCATAGACTTTGCTCATCAGAAGATGACAATAGCTGATCACATGACCCCAGGACACTGCAACTGTCATAAATATGAGGCCTCTGAATCAGGGATGTCAAACTGAGACGTGCCCACCCCAGCTCCATGAAGGGGAAAAATGTCACGGTACATCACGTGATGGTAATGTGACGCTGCGAGTTTGACACTCGTGTTCTAAATTTTGATGATGTGACCATGGGGATCCTGCAACGGTCAAAAGTATTTAAAAAATGGTCATAAGTTCCTTTTTTCAGTGCTGTTGTAACTTTGAATGTTCATTAAATGAACAGTTGTAAGTTGAGGACTACCTGCATACACATCTGTTAGGGTTAGATATAACTCTCTTTGGACTATTTGGACAATTCTATTGCTGCTTTTTTTCTTTAAAAAGAAAAAGATGCTTCCCAATTGATACTGGGTCCCATAAGTTGCTGGAATACAACGGCCATAATTACTAACTGGTGCTGAAAAGAGGTCAGGGATGATGAGCCTTTTTAAACCAGCATCTGGGAATCCAAGCCCAAGAAGCATGGCAGAGATCTACCAGCCTGGCATGCCCAGATGAATTGGCTGCTAGGGCAGGTTGATGGACAGACACTGCAACCAACCAGAGATTGGGTTTCCGCTAGAATGGAAATTTGAGCTGGAAACCACCTGGCCCGAAGGGCTTAAGATAGCTCAGGTCAGAAAATGGCTGTTTTGAACTAAAGCTGGAAAACACAGGCATGGGATTCATTTACAGTGGGAGGAGGAGGAGGAGGTGGTGGTGATGGAGGCAAAGGAGGAGATCCATTCAAAAGAGCTGTGGTGGCACAGTGGTTAGAATGCAGTATTGCAGGCTAATTCTGCCAACTGCTAGCAGTTCGATTCGCACTGGCTCAAGGTTGACTCAGTTTTCCATCCTTTCGAGGTCAGTAAAACAAGGACCCTGATTGTTGGTGGCAATTATTCTGATGCTGTAAAACACATCGAGAGGGATTTAAAGCACTGTGAAGTGGTATATAAGTCTAAATATTATTGCTAATCCTGCACTGACAAAGTGGTGAGCGGTCTGTAGCATTGATGCGCCAAGCAGAAAGCGAGAGTCCACACTTTGGCATATCAGCCCAATTTATTGTAACCATAAACTTTGTGTAGTATCAGTTAATTGGGCTGAAATACTAGAGGAAGAGGAGGAAAAGGAGGAGGAAGAAATTTGCTCTGATTTCTTGGGGTGGGATAAAATGATTTGCAAATCAAATAGCACTTCATTTGAATTAAATTAAAACAAATTATGGCTTTACAAAAGAATTTGGATTTAATTAAGGTGACAGGGCTCCTGAATCAGAAACAGAGAGGCTGGGAACCTTGCCTTTGGCATTCTGTTGTTATCTTCATAATAGTTCTCATAAGCCCCTCTTCAGTCAAGGGGGAATGTGGCACACAAAGTTTTCCACCTTCCAAATTACTCTAGCTGCACAAATGCATCTTTCAAGATGTATCCACCCCAACAAAAAAGCTAAACAGTAATTTAGACAAATGTAGAGGAGATAGCAAGTGTCTTACAGTATTCTCTGGTGGTGATGTGTTTATCGGGAGTTGTTGATTTTATTTTTTTGATAGAAGACAAAAAGAGTACTTTTAGCATAGAAACAAATTCTATAGTTAAAAATAAAAGACAAACAGAAAAAGAAAGGAAGGAAGGAAATAATATAATTAAAATGAAAGAAAAAACACACTGTGTGACACAGTACAGCAAACATTTCTCTAGTTATTTACAATAGCAAAATTTAAAAATCTTATTATTCATGTTTGTACAAATTATTAGAGCAAAAGATCTGATGCTTTTGACAAAATAATTAAATAATTTAAATAATTAAAGCAGCATCAATCATTGTGCCTCAAGCTCTGTCCCTTTCATATTTATATTGTGACATCACAGCACACTTACACAAGGGATGGCCACTTGCAACATGATGCTGCGGAGCTGCTTTCATTGTTCCACTTCCTTGACCTCCTTCCCCAAATACATACCTGCATGGTAGAGCTCATTTTTGTACCCTTTCCATAGTGGGAAATCTTGCTGGAGTTACTGCTGTTGAACCCTTGGCTAAGTTGTTTTGTGAGCCTTTTGTAAATCAATGGTTCTCTCAAGCCTCAGATACTGCAGTTAGCCCAGGGCAAAACAGTGAAGGGGTGCCTTGAACAAGAGTGTCTGAAACATAGATTTATTTGCCACTAAGCTGAGAGATTTAGTTATGAAGGTTCATCATGCTGCTCTTCATGATATGAACTCTCAGAAAAATATCAGGAGGCCTTAGCCTGAATTTGAGATGTTTGTCCTCTCTCCTTCCAGGTCCACATAAACATACTTTGTTGGATATTCGGGGATTGCTTAGCAAATCTCCAGATAATACAATTCTAAAAATTAATTTAAGTTACATAGGTTATTTTCCAAACAGTTAGCTACAGGCAGGCCTTGACTTACAAATATTTTATTAGTGACCGTTTGATGTTACCACAGCACTGAAAAACATGACTTATGATTGCTTTTCACACTTAAGACCGTTGTTGCGTCCCCATGGTTTTATGATCAAAATCTGGGCACTTGGCAACTGGCTTGTATTGCGGACAGTTGTACTGTCCCTGAATCATGTGATCACCATTTGTAACCTTCCCAGCTGGCTTCCAGCAAAGCAAAGTCAATGAGGGAAGCTGGGTTTGCTTAACAGTCACATAATTCACTTAACAACTGTGGCAAAAAAGGTCATAAAATGGGGCAAAACTTCCTTAACAACTTCCTTATTGAGCAGCATAGGTTTGGGCCTCCATTGTGGTTGTAACTTGTAACTCAGAGGTAACTTGTAACTCAGGGCTTCTCCGCCTGGTTGTTGGGTGGGCATGGGTGTGGTAGGCGTGGCCTATTCTGCCTACTGCACCACTGCAGGCTGTTTCACCTGCCCCAGGCTCCAGGGGCTTTCCTTGAGCAGGCTCCTTTCCCAACTTCCAGACCTCTGCAGGGGCCCTGCACTTATCTCGCATCCAAAACAGCCAGGGGTGGGATTTGGCAGTTCTCCAAACTAGCCATAATATTAGCAATGGGTTCTACTGAACGCAGGCAGACCCGTAGCAGCCCACCCCTGGATTACCTATAGCCACAGGTATTTCACAGAATCTGAATAAATAAATCATATTTATTTGTCTACATTGCAAATGCCTAGAGGGACATTTTTACCAATTGTTATAATATTGTGCATATCGCAGTTGATTGTTTATCCAGAGTTTTTACCATGTTGCTGCACGATTTCTATGAATGTAATAAAGATCTTTGACAGACATTATAAACAAGACCAAAATGTCATCTACATATAATAATAATTTATGTTCAATTTTGCTCACATGCATTCCCTAGAATTGTTGTTTTAAACATACCAAAGATTCCAAGACCAAATTAAACATCAAAGGACATGGTTCCTATCACATCTTGATTACTCTGGAGATAATTCCATTGATTATTATGCATGAGGAATAAATTACAATAACAACAATCTATTCAAGAAATAAATTCGGCAGGAAAATTATTTGTGTTCATGTTTTGTACCAAAAACTCACTTTGTACCATATCAAAAGTTTTTTTTCCACATACAGTAATGCCAAATCAATATAATTTTTGATCAATATAAAAGACTAATAGTCATCAAATATATCATATTATCAAATATTTTACATTCTGTCAAAAAAGCAGAAGTTGCTTGATGAATTATTGATGGTACTACCATCTTACAATCTGTATTTCAAAATATGTGTAAAATTATGATAAGTATAACATAGTTGGACAGTCCTTTCTTCTGCTCTTGAGTTTATGCAGGAGTTGCCAAAGTTTGCCAAATTACTGATGTTTCATTGCAATTAGTTTTATTCTGCTTTTGGACAAGAGTGACAAGGAAGAAGCTTTGTTGTGGAATTGTACTCTTTAAGATACATACACTTTTTTCATTTCTTTAATAAAATTATTTGTCTGTTGTCTATCTGTCAATCAATCTATCGTTGTACATATATATAGTACATGTTTAGCACTTCTGCCCAGAGTATATATTTCAACAAATCAGCCAGGACTTTTTTTAAAAAATGTGGAGAAAATAGCATATCCAAGCAATGCATCCAAGGAGTCTTAACTGGCCTGCCATTTTACAATTTTCTTATTCTGGACCTGTCAATATATCAATAATAGGCATGAGAGGTTTTGTCCATTTCTGTTGGCTTAAGAATTCATCAAAGCATACAATCTGAACTAAATTTTTGCACCCAACTGTATCCATTGATCTGCTTGAATGATTATTGAGAGCCTCCTTTGCTCTAATCTAGTAGAACATTTAGGCACACCATTTTCACTCAGTCATTGTAATAACAGGTAGATCATTAACATGTAGAGCCGTGGTGGCACAGTGGTGAGATTGCAGTACTGCAAGCTAACTCACTGCTCACAATCTGGAGTTTGATTCAGACTGACTCAGTCTTTCATTTTTCTGAGGTTGGTAAAATGAGGACCATATTGTTGGGGACACTATGCTGACTCTGTAAACTGCTTAGAGAGGACTATAAGGCACTGTGAAGCGGTATATAAGTCTAAGTACTATTGCTATCATGAAGCAAACTCACTCACTAAGTGGTTGACAGTGCTAGTGATGTATAAACAGGATGGGATGAGAAGATGCAAATCCATATTGACAGAAAATTAGACTTGATGATGTCCAATGATGAAATAACAGAAGGCAATAGTTCCAACAAAAATAAATTCTGTCTCATTAACATATGGGAAAAAATAATGAAAAGTTTGAAAACAAAGCCAAAATCACTCAAGGGAGCTGGTGGAGGAAGTTGATTCAACAATCAAAATTATACTGACAATTCAAATTGAATTGGGATTAGTTTGCCCCTTCCTGCATTTTCCTCACACTACCTAGATGACTTATTTGTAAGGGAGCCTGTTTTCTAGGTATCTGCATAAAAGATTCAATATGTATAAGTCTTTAAAGAATACTCAGTTACATATTCATCATTGTTTTCCAGACCACGCCACAGTAATGCAATGGATAATAAATCTAGGAAGGGCCATTCCTACTATTGGTGGAGCAAAAATGGTAGGAGTGAAGGGATATCCTGGAACGTCTCTTCTGCCCAGGATGGGAGGATCAAATAAACAATAGAGAGACTCATCTGCAGCTTAGGAAGCAAATGTTTCCCATCTGGGACAGCAGCAGAAAAAGCAATAAAAATGCAGAGGTGAGGTTCCTAGTCTTGTACATTAGGGATTTGTCACCCACATTTTATTAATCTCTAGGTATGTTCTTAGTGTGGCTATGTACAAGCAATTCCTAAGGAATGTCACCCAATGTCATATGTGAGTCAACATAATCATATCAACGCTTGAAGCAGCAATTGCTGTCTATATTTTATCCTAATTCAGCCCTGCGAGATAGACCAAATTTGAAAATCAAAGATACATAAGCTGAATGCTACTTTTAATGATAAGGTTATAGTAACACAATTGTGTAAGTCTGAATGTGCTACACCCCTCTCCCTCCCTTTAGCTTCATGAAAACCAAGGACAGCCATGTCTGAGATGCTTCCTCCAATTACATTTCTGCCCTAAACTCAGATTTCTTGAATCTGACCCTTGACTTAATTGCTGCTCTTCCTCCTGTTCTTCAAAGGTTATTTATTCTGCCCAGCGCATTGTATATGACAACTAAACGGCTTCTCCTCACATCAATGCAAGTTTGCTGTCTGGAGATAGGGGAAATGTTCAACAGGTGATTTGTGGGCATTCTAACATTTCATCTAACCATGTAATATAACATCAACATAACATAAAATGCCAATAATTTCCTTTCTGTCTAAATAAAGCTCAATATATCTGTCTTGATTATTTGTCACCTGGTTCTGTCGCTTTACCACAGATTTCATTTTTGGGTTTTGTTTTGTTTGCTTGGTTGCTTTGAATAGATTAATCTGATTTGTTTGAGTGTGACTGGAAAGAGGTAGAGTAAAAGCTTTCTAAATAAAATAAAATAGTAAAATAAATCAAATGGCTAAGAAAAGGGACCAGTTTTATGCTTTTGGGCTTGTTGAAACTTGTGCAGGCCACAAAAAATCCATACAACCCCTGATCAAGAAGCAAAGATCTAGTGATATAAAAATGGTCATATTTACATAACCTTTTCCCCCTACCCTTAGTATCTTACAGAGCCTCCGCAAATTCTGGCAGAACACTAGAGTTCTATAGGACACAGTTTGAAAAACCCTGAAGTAGGCAAATCTGTGTTCATTTGGATGATACTGTAGGTGCCTCTTGAGTTAACCCTCATAGGCAATCTGATCAATGCTAAGTCTGATCTAGCTGAACTATACACCCTGAACTGATATGCAGATGAAAACATTGCTCTCTGCTTCCCCCTAACCCCCCACCCAACATTGCTTGAATGATCAGATGCAGATTTCAGCTCAGAAAGGTATGAAAATAAAAGGAATTACAGTAATACCTTGGTCCTCATTGTTAATTGGTTCCAGGAGGCAAGACAAGTACCAAAAATGAGGTGTACCAAATAAATTTTTTCCATAAGGAATATGATAAGCAACTGACATCGACAAGTTCTAGCTTGCATCGAGTACTGGGAGAAAATTTTCATGTCAAAATACATCAACTACCAAATTTGACAAGTTTCAAAACAGTCAGGTAACAAGGTATCACTGTAATTGGACTGAGATAGGTGGCTCTAGAAATTGAGTGAATGAATGAATGAATGAATGAATGAATGAATGAATGAATAATATTTTAGGAAGAAATATGTTTAGAAATGTAAAGATGGGGTCAAGGGGATGGTGGAAGAGAGATATTACATTCATTCATTCACTGCTTCCATTGCTCAACCACTCAGTCACAAATTTCTGAGCAACGTACATTAAAAAAAAACAGCAATAACAAGTACAAGTACTCAATTTATGACCATGATTGAACCCAAAATATATGTTGTTTAAGTGAGATGTTTGTTAAGTGAGCTTTGCCCCATTTTGCAACATTTTTTTGCCACAGTTGTTAAGTGAATCACTGCAGTTAGTAACCCAGTTGTTAGGTGAATCTGGCTTCCCCATGGGCTTTGCTTGTCAGAAGGTTGCAAAAAGTTATCATGTGACCCTGGGCCACTGCAACGGTCATAAAGATGAACCAATGGCCAAGCGTCTTAATTCTGATCACGTGATCATGGGGATGCTGCAAAGGTTGTAACAGTGAAAAATAATCCCAAGTCACTTTTGTCAGTGCCATTGTCACTCTGAACGGTCACTAAATGAACTGTTGTAAGTGAACAGTGTTGAAATTGTATTTTTTTTAAAAAAAAGTGCACATTTGAAAAATAGAAAGGAAAAGAAGTATAGGTGAATATATTCTGAAATGTCACAGACCAGCAAACCACTTTTAATATCTTCCCAAGAAAACATCAGGAACTTGTCAAAGCCAGAAGTCAGGACTGACTCAGAGGCACCAATGGACTGTAAGACCCACTGGTAATAGAAGATGTGGCATTTGAGCTATCTTAGCATAGAATACCTCTTCTTCTAGCTTGATTTGAAGCCCTCAGTGAGATCTGAGGTAGCAGCTGATCCTAGGTAGCAACATTTTTCAAACATCATTTCTGAGCACAACCTGGCTGAATAATTCATTTCAGTGCAGCTTAGATAGGAAAATGTTCTTTGCGAGTGGGTTGCGTTTGGACTAGTGAACATTCTATAAATTTTCTTTCCAAAATAGGTTGTGAAAAAGGTTTTGTGTCTATTTCAGGATTCATTTTTGTCTTTGTTTCCTCCCCCCACCCCCCAAAAATCCTCATTTATGCATTTAGTTTATTATACATTAATAAAAGCCAGTAAATGAAAATTTAATGAGTGAATAACACAAGCATGGTTCTTAGTACCCACTTGACGTCCTGGTGGGCAACACATCTAAAAAGAACATTCGCACTAATGCAATTCTATGTTATGTTTATTATTCCTATGGGCATTTATCTTAGTCTGAATGAAATCTGAAAAAGGAAGATTCACTATTTCACTTGACTCAATTCTCCATTCATGCTATCGTTTTCTGGTGAGACAGTTTTTCCAACAATTAGAACAATTAATCAGTGGAACAACTTGCCTCCAAAAATTGTGAATGCTCCAACATCAGAGGTTTTTAAGAAGAGATTGGACAATCATTTGTTTGAAATGGTCTACAGCAGGGATATCAAACTGGCAGCCCATGGTCTGGATGCGTCATGCCCAGGCCATGCCCACCCCAGCTCCACGAAGGAAAAATCATGATACATCACTTGACAGCAAAATGGTGCCGTGAGTTTGACACCCGTGGTCTAGAGCAGGGGTCCCCAACCACCAGTCCCCGGACTGGTACTGGTCCGTGGATCATTTTTTACCGGGCGGCAAAGCTTGGGTGCCACCATCTTGTTTCGACTGTGCTTCCAGGTTTTCGGTTGCTTCCAGGGTTTTGGTTGGAAAGTGCTTCCGAGTTTTCGGTTGGAAAGCGGTGTTTGGGTGCTGAAGGAATCCTTGCGCCTTAGTTTTGTCGAAGGGGGGGGCGGCTTCGAACGAAGAGCCATCCCGATGGCGGTGGAGTCTCGCGTTACTCAGGTACTGGTCCGTGGAAGAATGAATAATCGTGAAACCGGTCCCTGGTACAAAAAAGGCTGGGGACCACTAGAGCCTCCTGCTTGAGCAGCAGATGGATTTGAAGACTTCAAAGGTAACTTTCAACTCTCTTATTCTGTTACTATCTGAGATGTTCATGAAACTTATCAAAATTGTGAATGTCTTTTAGAATTTTTTCAAACCTTGTAAGATCTTTGACCTGAAATGACAAATTATGGCCGAATTTCATAATTGGGAAAATCTAAAAACAACCTAACAATAAGGAATGTTTAAGAAATATCACCATAATCTTGCTGAAACTTCTGTGGCCATCCTTAGAATTATTTCACCTGAGAAGGAATTTCAGCTTTTGCTCTGCAAGCTGCTTCAAGAAAAACTTTGGCTCTAATTCCACTTTTTATTTTTTTAAACAATTCTAAGACGTGGACTTTAGACGTTTTCTGTAGCTGCAGGAGTTAAAATCCTCCAATATGCATTTCAGTCCACATACTTTTTGTGAAATCAGATATCGTAAATTATCATATTTGTCATTGTAATTGCCATTGATTCAATGCCATATTGTTCCTTTTCATCATTTATCTTTCCATCATTCAGGTTCCCCCTTTCAAGTGGCCACAAGACAAAATGAATTTTTCACATTATGTGCAACTTGGTGGCAAATGTACTAAAAGGTCCTTTTGATCTATTCAGTGCCTCCAGTCTGTGAACAAAACAGGGCTTTATGAAATACTGTTTATATAAGTAGATTTCACAAGCATTTCTGCCCCATACATGCATTATCCATCCTGTTTGGATAATGAAGACTATGAAAATGAAAGATGCATAGCTCATTCTTAGAAACCAGTAAAGATTGTGGCCACAATCTGAATAGGTTTCGTGACATCATCACAAAGGGAAATATGATTGCTATTAGCATAATACTTGGTGTTACTCTGACTGGCATCTGTGACTCTAGAACACAACATAGCCCAAAGCAGCGGAAGGCAAGATAACTTCAGATCAGCAGAAAAGAGAGGAAATATATGCTGAGTAGCAAAACATAGTCTGACAATAGTCCCTGCCCACCAAAACTTTCTACTTTTCGTCCCCAAATTTCTGATGGTGAATGTGCAGCACAAGTTACAAATTGTGTACAACCTCATTTGTTTGTTTAAAATATGCCTGTACTGCTCACTTCCTTAATGGTTTAGTGCACCTTTCTAAAAGTGAATAAAAACTACTGAAATAGCATGTAAACAATCAATCAATGCAATTACATGGTGCACTTTAAAGCATATAATTAAGGGGCTAAAACAGCTACACTTATGAAAATGACGGTTCAATTAGAAGGCCTGTGTGAACAAGGATGTTTTGAACTCTCTCCTCAACTGCAATTATGAGGGTCTTCAGCTTCAAGTGGCTTTCTCTTCTACAGCCTTAGTTATGCCAGGAAGAAACCAAAATGAACTGGAGATGTCACATGGACCTGTGGTAGGACCCTCCAAGATCACCCCATTGATAAGGACATATGAGAACTTGCTCCTGTAGCAAAGCTTCATACACTCCATCTAAATGCATACAGTTGCATTGACCGGCATGCTACAAAATAAAATATAAGAACTCCCACTTTTCAGAGAATGAGAATGAAAAGAAAGACATTGAACCATCTTATTTGTTTCAAAACCTCCAAGGTCCCTTCCAGTCCTATAATTCTATAATGTTATGAATGTTCTGCAAGGACATAGTGGCTCAGTAGCTAAGATGCTGAGCTTGTCGATCAGAAAGGTCAGCGGTTTGAATCCCTAGCACCGTGTAATGGAGTGAGCTCCCATCACCTGTCCCAACTTTTGCCAACCTACATTTCAAAAGCATGTAAAAATGCAAGTAGAAAAATAGGGACCACTTTGATAGGAAGGTAACAGTGTCATGTGCCTTTAGCGTTTAGTCATGCTGCCCACATGATTATGGAGATGTCTTCGGACAGCGCTGGCTTTTCGGCTTTGCAACGGAGATGAGCACCGCCCCATGGAGCCGGAAACGACATATGTGTGAGGGGAACCTTTACCTTGACTTATGAATGCTCTGAAATAATTCTTAAAGTCTTTTCAAAACAGGCCAATGCTTTGAGAAGAATGCCCTCTTTAGGGTTTTCTCATTAGCTACGGAAATTGTTTGGGATATTATAACATTGAAATATACTAGTCTTGATTCCAAAATTACCTTCAGGATGACTGACAGGTTTCTCTTTGGCCCCACCTACACTTGGTTAAACCCATCCCTTTCTCTCTATAAATGCATGCAGCATGGGCCAGCAAATTTACTCCTTGCTCGTGGTGCCTACAAATTCTATGTTAACACCCACTCGGTGTCTCCTGCACTAGCCATGGCTACTACTGAAAGACAAGCAGAGATTCTGACTGCCAAATTTGCTTGGGCTATTCTAAGTGAATTTGTAGGAACTGCAATCTTTCTCTGCATTGCCTTGGGCTCATCCTTCAAGTGGCCTTTGGAACAACCTAGCGTTCTCCAGATTTCTTTGGCTTTCGGACTAACGGTCGCAACTATGGTTCAAATCTTTGGTCATATCAGCGGTGCACATATCAACCCAGCTGTCACCCTTGCCTTCTTTGTGGGGAACCAGATCTCCATCGTCCGCTTTGTATTTTATATGATCCTACAGGTGATGGGAGCCCTTGCTGGTGCAGGAATCATCTATGCGGTGACACCAGGAGAGGTCCGCTCAACACTATTTGTCAATCAGGTAAGTCTTTCTTTGCCAATTAATCTGAAAGAAGCTTGTGTGCACGACTCCCAACTTATTGTGTTGGGTCAGTGCATGAACATAAGCCAAACAGGCAATTCTTTAGGAGCCCTTTGACTTTTCCAAAAGACCCTATGATATAGTTATTTGGGTGCTCTCCTAAGGAATTTAACCCCAAGGGTGATAGGGTGTGATTCGAGCAGGATCCAATTTTCCTTTCTGAAGCAACTTTCTACAACAGAAGCATCCATCTGGTCTTCTTGAGAGCATTTAGACTTGACATGTATTTAGGCCATGAGATGTGTTCCTTTCAAAAGAAGAAAGGTAATAACAAACTACTATGCATAATTGTTATGGAGAACCTTTATATGTAAAGCCAGTCTATGGCACTTGTGAGTATTAGGATTGTTATCTTCAAGAACTCCTTGTGGGACAACAGGAGGGAACAGAGGCATTGTGAGGTTTAAATAAAGAAGACCCAAGCAAGGGAACTGTCTACCTTTGGAAGTCTCGAGAGCAAGGGTCTCCAACTTTGGCAATTTTAAGACTTGTGGGCCAACTCCCAGAATTCCTCAGCCAGCAAAGCTGGCTGAAGAATTCTGGGAGTTGAAGTCCACAAGTCTAAAAGTTGCCAAGGTTGGAGACCCCTGCTCTAGACAGAGATGGCCCCTCAGTGGCAAGGAAGAGAGTCTACCAGTGCTGAGGTGCTCTCATGGGTAGCCCTCCATGGATCTTCCTATGATTGAATCAACAGCCAGCCACTCACACTGGGGAAAATTCTTTCATCTGAAACAAATGTGCTACTTCTACAACAATTATTGAAGAATTCCACATACAGAACAAAACCTGCAGCCAAAGTTGGGGATGGGAGAAATTGACATGTCCTCCTCCCATGCAGTGGAGTTTATTTCCTAGTAACATATCTTTGGGAAGACAACAGCAAGACTGTGTTGGTGGGAAATTTACAAGGACAGTGTAACAAGTTGTTTGTGTTGTGCCTGTGTTGATGGGGTTTTTTTTCCTTAACTCTTCTTTCTGACACTTTGGCAGGTCCACAAAGACGTAACTTCAGGTGAAGCCTTTATGGTTGAAATCATTCTTACCTTTTCTGTGGTTATGTGCATCTTCTCCGTAACCGATAAGCGCAGGAGAGAGAACAGAAGCTATGCAGCATTGTCTATCGGCCTGGCTGTCTCTATGGCTCACCTTGTTGGGGTGAGACCCTTGCATTTTATTCTTTACCAGTTATTAAGCAGAAAGGTTCACTTGCAAAAAACACAGCAGAAGACATCTCCCTGTTAATGAAAGATGAAGTAAAGAGGGCAGGACTTAGTAAGATTTTGTGAGAATAGGGGGGAGGAATCATTCTGTGTTGACTTGTTTGATTTTGTTTTTATAATGTGACATTTCAAGGTTATCAAAAGTTGATTTATTTATTTGTTTTTTGAGCAGTGCTTTACTTGAGGAGGCTGAATAGAAGGCCAAATGCTTTTGAGAGACACTAGATCAGTTCAGATTCAAACTCAGAGAAAGAAAAACTTGTAAAAAATTAAACACTGAGCAAATTTGAGAAGCCACAGGTGTTTTGACACAGCTGATGAACTTTCTCACATCCTTAATTAGTATCAAAACAATTCAGTTCAGAAATCAAGATAGCCAACACCCTTGATTCAGAAACCCCATGCAGAATAAGTCTGCCTTAATACTGTTATTAAAGTGCAGAAATGAAACTCTGCAAACAGTAGTTAATTGTACATGGATTTATTTGCAGGATAGTCTTTTCCCCTCAATTTCCACCAATTTCTTAAGAGTTGGAATGTATATCTCACTGAATAATCATGTATGCCGGAATAATAATTTTGTTTCCGTCTTTCGTATTATATTTACAAATGTGTGGCATTGTAATGCATGCAATATTAAGGAAAGCATTAACAAGCAGGCCATGTGAGGGCAGGATCTAATTTATATATATGCATGCAAATCTAGAAATACTTTTGATATTTTCAATAGAATTTCAATAACATTCACGCAATGTGGGCAATTATGACCAGATGTATCATGGAGCTGCCCAGTCTGCTTTCTAGATGCTCCTACAAATAAATAACTTCAGCTTCATAATGTATTGTCTTTAAACTGGATTTGGCATATAATCCTCTGATCCTTTATATGAGATCCCTCCATACAGAGAGCTATTTCTTATAAAGGGGCATACATGGCAACCTTGCATGTTTCTGATAGGGTTCAACACAGCTTCCACTGTTATACTGAAAGGAGGTAGTGCTAGATGCCAAATGTCAAGATCATCTCAAATTTATATCCATAGGAGAAAACTCAAGGAAGTGTTAGCCAATAATTTTTATATAAATGTTGCTGCGATGGGTAATAAGAAATGGGAAATATCCCGACAGTCATCTTCATTTAAATGAGGCAAAGAATCTCCACAAAAGAGTCAATAATAAATTATGCAGGACTGGGGAGAAAGTAAGAGAAAAGCTCCCCCATGAATAGAATACTTAAAGTCAATGTTTCTCAAGCTGGGCAACTTTGAGATATGTGGACTTCAGCTTCCAGAATTCTTAGCAATGGTTAAGAAAGCTGAGGAATTCTGGGATTTGAAGTCCAGGCATCAAGAAAGATTACTTTAGTCTCCTGACAGAAGACCATCACCAATCTAAACTAGTGCCTTTTCTTCCTTTAACAGATTTATTATACTGGCTGTTCCATAAATCCAGCAAGATCCTTTGCCCCTGCTGTCATACTGGGAAAATTCGATCCTTTTCACTGGGTAAGATTCTCCTTGCTCACTCTGTCAGCCCAGATCTTCATTTGTTAGCCTAGATCACGCAAGCTTCCTTCACACCAACTTCCTTCACTGATAAACCTTCTTCCAGCTCTATCCATTAGATACTCTGTTTGTCCAGAGTCTTAACCCTGGTTTACATGTGAAGTTATTGAAAACAATGGCAAGGTTTAAGACCCTAATCAGTAATGAAGACAAAGCTGGGAAAAGCCTGAGTGGGCCCTGAACTGCTGAGAGTCAGCAGCATACAAGTTGAATAACTATTTGCCAATCTAAGGCTATCACAGTTCTATTTCAACCTTTCTGGACCTAAACCAAGAGAATTTCATCACTTTAAAAAATTGATTCTCATCACCTAATAGCACCAAAGCTTTTAAGGGGCCTAATCAATTTGTGAGAAAGACTCGTCCTGGATAATCTAGAGATTTTGCTCTGAAATTGTGTCATAGGAATGGGGAGCTATCTAAAAAAATTAAGCAAATATACAACTGGTACAGAGGACAAGCAAAACACTAGTATGCATAGTATTCACAAGCTAATATTTAGAAATAGTTGTTATTTCAGTAGATATTCGATGCACCCGCTATGGTGGAAGAAACTGTTCTCGGCGTATGCATATTCTATTAGCCTAGTGTGCTCCTTGAAAATGGGCAGTTTCATTCTGCTTACAGTTCTTAACTTTTAGACAGGTCTTCAAATAAATGATGATGATCTGCAATGGCCCTTATGAATCATTGTAGCATCCTGTTTCCCTTTGCTTCAAGAATAACACCCCTAACCATATGTGGAGAGCCAATTTAGTGTAGGGATTAAGCTGTCAAGTTAGAAACCATGAGACTGTGAGTTCAATTTCTACCTTGGACACAAAGGCAGTTAAGTGATTTTGGGCTCATCCCCCCCTCCCCCAGATCTTAGAAGAAGGAAGTAAGGGCAAACCACTTCCAAAAATATTGCCAAGAAAACTCCAAACTGTGGCAAAGAGTAAAGACCAGAGGTCTCTAAACTTGGCAACTTTAAGACTTGTGGACTTCCACAAGTTGAAGTCCACAAGTCTTAAAGTTGCCAAGTCTGGGGACTCCTGGTCAAAACTGACCTGGAGGCATAAAACTAAAACATAAAACCCTGTGCTCCACAGTGACTCTGATTCTATTTCAGTGGTCTAAACTTTGCTCTGATGATGTCAAATTAGCAAATGTATTATCAAGGAACCACTAAGACCACTCCTACCAACTATGGACAGGGAAGATCCCACTCCCTACTAACACTGATGACATTACCTAGCTTGGTAATGAAATGTCGGTCAAAAAACACCCCATCCAAGCTCAGAGAGCACCAAGGACTTCATAAATAGAGTATATTCTGCTTAGTAAACAGTCAAGTATTAGCTAAGCATGAAATCTGTTTGATAAGTAGAATATAAAACCAGAGAGACAGCTGCAGCAATTGTCTTTATACTTTGCCATGAAGCATGTGGAGAGGAGATGGAATCATGGCACCCTGACTGAAATTGCTGTTCTTTTCAAATGTCAAAATATTTTGGTCAGTTTTGTTTCTTGGTGGTTTGTCCAACACCTAACTAACATCTAACTAACCCAAGGTATGTATACAAAGGACCCTGGCCTGACAAAGCAATGTATTCTTCAAAGCTGCTTTTCATGTGCTTCTTTCTGCAGATCTACTGGATGGGACCTTTCATAGGGGCTATCATGGCTTCTGTGGTTTACAACTATGTCCTATGTCCCCAGAGACTGAGCAGGGAGGAGAGACTGGCTATTTTTAAAGGCTTCTTTGACCCTGAAAATAATCTGCAGCAGACACCAGGAAATAGGGCTGACTCACGCTGGAACAGTGAGTGTGCTGAATAATTATATCAAATTCTGCATGAATGGCTTCACTACCCACCACCCATTTTTATTATGCAGAACACAGAGAAACAATGTCTTACTACTGCAAGAAAAAGGATAAATTAAGGTGTTCCAAATTAAACTCTATTCCCCTGCCTACTTAGTCCACCACAGGCAGACATGGCATTTAACTCCAAGCCAAGGGAGTTGCCAAGTTGCCAACTATGCTTGCAAGCCAGATTAATAAAAGAATCTGCCATGATGATTTCCCCCATCCATGGAGAAGTCCTACTTGTTAATATAACTGATCAGTGAGACCTGTGTCTACCTACCTTCCCTATCTAAAATTTGCCAGCTGCTTCTAGAAGTCACTGCACACACTGACTGTGGCATCAAATACTGGGGGAGAAACCCCACAGCTGCTCTCAGAAGAGCATAGGCTACTCAGCCCAATGAGTTCATGGTTGTCCATTTAGGTGGACACTGGGTGCATCAATGGAATGAACCAACATATAGGCAGTATGTAGAAATCAAGCTTTATATTTATGCCAGGGCTTAAAACCTACCTCTTTTCCTCTCCTTTTTTTTTTTGACTCGATGGACTTTGGGACATACTTTTCCCTGGCTAGAGAGTCAAAGACATCAGCTCAATGTTTACAGTTACATCTGACTTGGTTTCTACCTTGTCAGCTTGAGCACTGATAGACATTCCTCTCAGGTACTTTTGAAAAACAGTAGTTTGTCTGTGATTGTGCTCCCTGGGCCCCTTTAAATCAGGGGTCCCCAAACTTGGCAACTTTAAGCTATGCCGGCTGGAGAATTCTGGGAGTTGAAGTCCACAAGTCTTAAAGTTGCCAAGTTTGGAGACCTCTGCTTTAAATTGTTCTGTTGGCTTCTCAAATTGGAAGCATCTGTCCACCTCAGAGAGCAAAACATTAGATTAGCCCTGTCTTCTACAGGTAATCCTCAGTTTACAACTACAGTTGAGTCCCAAATTTCTGTGGCTGAGAAAATTTTAAGTGAATTTTTCTCCATTTTATGACTTTTCTTACCCCAGGTTGTTAAGTGAATCATTGCAGTTGTTAAGTTAGTAAGATGGCTCTTCAGTGAATCTGGCTTCCCTATTGGTTTTGCTTGTCAGAAGGCCGCAAAAGGGGTTTATATATGAGACCCCCTTGTCCTTTGCACAACTCTTTGCAAATGAGCATGGTAACTGGCTAATTATGTTATGCGGTTCTCAGTCTTGATTGGAGAACGAATGATCATGTGAATACAGTTTCAGGGGTCTCCAAAATGTGACTGTCCCACATGTGTATGTGGGGAGGGCATTTGGGCCAGTAATATCTCTATTGCACTATGGTTAGCTCTCTTAAAAAGACCTACTAACTCTCTGACAATTTCAGATCCCTCTGGTCAGGAGAACCACCCAATGAATTATACTTCACACATGTAACTTGGAAAGCTTTGCAGAGTGATGCTTACCTTACCTCCCTGACAAGAGATGTCCATCAAGCCTCACATTCCTGAAAAGACCCTGTGATAATATTCTGGCCAAAGACTTGGCACTGCACTGGAGAGGAAGCAAAGATAGGTCCACGTTGTGAAGGAGGAGGCCACATCCCTCTCAAAGTCACCATATCCTCTCTCTGAACCCCATTAACTTGTAAGCATTTCCACTTCATAACCGTGGCTCAAACCTTTTTCTGGATTGTGGAATTAATCAGGCAGCAGATGTGGGGTATGTAATATGGAAAGTTAATGGTGTAGTAGATGTACTTTCTCTTAAATAATATTGTTGTTAATAAAGCAGAAAATGAACTTTTATATTTCTCTACATCCATTAAAAATAAATGAGTGGAAATGAGCACTGTTTTTCCCTTGCTTTATATATATCATGGGAAGAGCCTTTTTGACAAAAAACATTGGCTGATAATACAAATAAAGTGTTATTACAATCCTCATGTTTAGTGACCCCTTTATGTCTTGAATAGTTTAGGAATCATTTTCTTGTTCATTTGAAGAAGTCATATGCCATTTCTGTATTTTTATAAATTCAACAAAATAAACATAGATAAAAGCAATAAAATGCCAAACAAAATTGCAAACACACTCACACACACACCAAAAGAGAGAGTGAGAGAGAGTCATACTAAAGGCCAATATATTCCAAGTTTATTTTCTCTTGCTAGCCAATTATTCCTAATGCTACCAATGTACAGATAAAGATACAATTTCCCCCTATCCTTCTCTAAGGGACTGTGCTCATCTTTGTTTCTTAGCTAAGGGAGTCAGCATTGTCTGAAGATACTTCCATGGTCATGTGGCCAGCATGACTATATGCTGAGGCACACAAAATGCTGTTACCTTCCCACTGAAGTGGTACCTATTTATCTACTTGCATATGCATGCTTTCAAACTGCTAGATTTGCAGGAACTGGGGCAAATAACAGGACCTCATCCAAAATCACACAGCACTCAGGTTTCAGACACAGTCTGTTAGCTTTCCAGCTGACAAACTCAGGAAACATTTACAGTAGATGGACCAGTTCAGTCTGAGAGAAGAACTTGCTAAAATACCGCCCAGTGTCTGTATTCAGGACATCCTGTAAGTTCTCAGAACTTAAATCTGAAATAGGAATGCAGCGCTCACGAGAAAAGATTGGTTAACACTTACAAAATCCATTTCTGTATCTGTGAATGTATCACAACACAAAGGAAGTTGGTTTAAGGAAATTCTTTTCCCATCTTTGTTGTAATGTTTCACTTTAGGAGAAATTTCCATATGCAATTGGTTCTACCTTTACTTGAATCTTGTGTCACCATGAGAATATGAAGATTGAATCCACCCTGAATTAAAGAGCACTGTAATTTGCTTGGCAATTAGCTTTGATCAAAATAAAATTTGTTTATGATAAAGTCTCTCTCATCTGAAGTTAAATCATAGATGAGGAGGTTGGTGTGGAGTATACTCATGGGATCTGGAGAATCAGGGTGGGGAGTACCCCTCTCAGAAATGTGGCTGTCTTGGTTTGGGGCGCAGCATCCAGCAGGAACTTGGGTGTAAAGCCATTGTCATTTGGGATATACTACTGGTGTTCAGAGGCACTGCCTCACAGACAATTGTATATGAGACCCTGGTTTGGGGGTTGGGCTCCAGGGACCTGTTAAGATAGTCGCTGCTATACCACCACCCCCTCCCTCACTGCATTACAGTCTCCCTATCTGAGCATCTTGACATAGCTAGATTGACAATAGAATAGAATAGAACAGAACAGAACAGAACAGAATAGAATACGCACCAATTCCACCTGCATTTTTTACGTAAACAACAAACTAAAAGACTCAAGATCCATCCCACCCCTGAAAGGACCAAATGGTAAAGACTGCAACGATGGCACTGTTAAAGCCAACCTCTTTAACACTTTCTTTGGCTCAGTGTTTGTAAACAGCAATGGATCATGCCCAGTACTTCCTAGTCGAATCACAGACAACTACCATGATCTAATACATATCGATTTTACAGAAGACAATGTTGAAAAAGCACTATGCAATCTGAAACCATCTCTATCTATTGGACCAGATGGAGTTTGTGCCTACTTCTTAAAAAAGCTATCCACTGCTGCAGCTGAACCTCTAAGCATAATATTTGAAAAATCTTTCAGGATCAGCTCATTGCCAAAACTATGGTCACAAGCCATGGTCATCCCCTCTTCAAAAAGGGAAGCTCCAGCCTAGTTGAAAATTACAGACCAATCTCTTTATGCTGCATCACCCGTAAAGTCATGGAATCAATTATTAACCAATCCATTATCCTCCACTTAGAGATAAACAACCTACTCTCTAATAAACAATTTGGTTTCAGAAAAAAACTATCCTGTAATCTACAACTCTTACACTGCAAAAACATATGGACTACACAACTCGATCAGAGCAAAGCAATGGACGCAATCTATATAGACTTCTGTAAAGCCTTTGATTCAGTGGTACATGACAAACTACTCCTAAAACTAAAATATTATGGTATCTCTGGATACCTGAATAACTGGATAGAAGCATTCCTGTCAAACAGACAACAAATGGTCAAAATTGGGAGCATCCTATCAAATTCTGTACCTGTCAAAAGTGGTGTTCCCCCAAGGCAGTGTTCTAGGACCAACTCTCTTCTTGTTCTACATAAATGACCTCTGTGATCATATTAAGAACAACTGTGTTCTCTTCGCTGATGATGTAAAGTTATTCAACACCACAGACAACACTGCTACCCTTCAAAAAGATCTCGATTATGTATCAGAATGGTCAAACAAATGGCAACTTCAAATCTCAACCAATAAATGCTCTGTCTTACATATTGGCAAAAAAAATCAGAAAATAAAATGCAAGCTGAATAGTCAAGACCTTGTTGATGATCCAAAATCTGTCAAGGACCTTGGAGTACTCATCTCTAATGATCTAAGTGCTAGAACCCACTGTAACTACATAGCCAAAAAGGCATTAAGAGTTGTTAACTGAATCCTATGTAGCTTTTTCTCTGATATTATCACACTACTAACTGTAGCATACAAAACATTTGCTAGACCAATACTCGAATACAGCTCATCAGTCTGGAACCCACATTATGTATCTGATATTAACACAGTTGCAAAAGTCCAGAAATATTTCACAAGAAGAGTTCTCCACTCCTCTACTCGTGGCAGAATACCTTATGCCACCAGACTCGAAATTCTAGACCAAGAAAACCTTGAATTACGCCGTCTTTGGTCTGATCTAAGTATAGGATTTAAAATAATACATTGCATTGTCCTACCTGTCAATGAATATTTCAGCTTCAGCCATAACATTAAAAGAGCAAACAATAGATACAAACTCAAGGTTAACTGCACCAAACTTGATTGCAGAAAATACGACTTCAGCAACAGAGTGGTCAGTGTCTGGAATACTCTACCTGACTCTGGTTTCTTCCCCAAACCCCCAAAACTTTATCCTTAGACTGTCTACTATTGACCTCACTCCTTTCCTAAGAGGTCTGTAGGGGGTGTGCATAAGCGCACCAATGTGCCTACCATCCCTTTCCTATTGTTTCTTTTATTTTTCTTAGATGTACCCATTTTGTGTATTCATAACTATGTACAGTATATACTGTATTTATACCTATTATCTTGTAAGCGATTGACAAATCAAAATAAATAAATAAAATAAAAAAATCCTCAGGTATATTGTTTGAGATTCAGTAATTCAATCTGCTTTCTCTGGGGGTGGAGTTGAGGTAGCTTGGGATTTCATGGCATTATGTCAACCTTAGTTCTGATCCAAGTTATTGAGGACTCATCACATAATGTTGGTCATATGCCTGATCAGTTTTTCTTGTTTGGGCATTGGCAGCAGCATCTGGAATTGAGGGAGATCACACTATTCCCATGTTATAGTAAGGCCAGTTTCTCATTTCCATTTAAGATGCCTAAGGAAGAGTTCTAGAAAAAGCTTGGGATGTCCCTGAAGGTCTGCTGAAAAGTTCAACTAAAATCTTAGTCACCTCTTGGAATGTAAGGTTGGCTGTGGCCTTGATTGCACTAGGCTGCCTCTCTCCTCTCATAGACACTGGGGTTTCCTTCAGCTTACAAAGAAGCTGAAGGAGGTGAAATAGGAGAAGAAATAGCTGTCATCAATGGACCACGAGAAATAAACCCAACTAAGGACAACCTCGAGCTCCTATTAAGGTCGATTGAAAGGTAGTAAGGGCAATATTTCTCTTTTGATGTCCATAGATAGTCATCCAGTACTGTACTTCCTATAGTATCTAGGAGCCCTATTAAAAGATATTATTTGTAAAGGTGGTATCAAAATTTCACTTGCAATTCCACTGAGAAGGAATATGTTAGAGCTCTGTTGGCTAAAGATGCTTGGATTCACTTCAAGCTATACTTCAATCCTGAGGTCCCAGGAAGATGACTGAGACCCAGTCTGGTTTGATTATCTGAGATGAGTGTGTTAGTCCTGGTAAAGCAGACAATGTTCTTGACCACCTGTGTTTTAGATCCAGGTTAGTGGAATATATGTGATTAGGTCTGGGTTGCAGTAGATTCATCCTTGAGGAGTAGGTGGTTCTGCCATCTCTTAAAGAGGTATTGATTCTCCTCCCAAAGAAGTCACTATTGAACCTGACTCTCTGGACAATTTTCATTCTTGCCTCCGACCTTTCCTTGTTAGAATAGATGGAAAAAATAGTCACATTGCAGCTTCAGAATATCTTGAAACAAATTAATTTGAACCTTTTCATCTGGTTTCGGCAGGGGAACACATATATTAGCTTCTAGGTGCATTTAATAGTGCTGGTCTTTGCTTATGTTCCCTTTATGGCAGGGATGTCCAATTTTGGCAATACTGAAATGGTGGACTTCAACTCCCAGAATTCTGGGAGTTGAAATCTACAAATCTTAAGGTGTTCTGACCTAACCCTGTTACCAGCAAGAAAATCTCAACCAAACACAGCAACTCAAACCTTCACAGCTTTAATCTACAAGTAATTTCTCTGTAGATCAAAGATGACATTGAATTCTTCAGAGAAGTTGGAGTCTCCACACACAATGCTGAGTCCTTAGAACGTTTGAAACCAGGCTAATATTCCCTGGAGAGAAGGGCCATTAAGTTGCATCCTTACTCACAAGTCATCTGTGCTGCTCAAGCTGTTCTCTTCTATGAATCATCCTGCGCTCACGCGCATTTGGCACAAGCTCCTCGGGAATCTCCTCATTACTGCTGCCAGCCCCCACAATCCCTGAAGGCAGCAGTCCACTTCCTGATGGTCCTGGATCCTCATCAGAGTCATTGCTCTCCACAGCCATCTGCACCTGCTGCCAGCAAACCACAACATAAAGTTTCCAAGGTTGGATACTCCTGCTTTATGATCTTCACTGTTTGCCAAACCATTTGCTCTGCATAGAACATACCTGCTAATATTAAGAACAGTACTAGGCACATATTGTCAATATGCCATGTGCACAACCAGAGCCCACATTTACCACAGTCATGCTCACAGTGTTCTGTACAAAGTGGGATTGATGATCTACAGCAGGGATGGCACACTTGATTCCATTGAAGGCCGCATCAGGGTTGTGTTTAACCTTGGGGGCCAGGGTAGGCACGGTCAGCTTGACATCACTCACTTGTGGTGGCCCAAGTGCTCTGCCAGCGAAAATGGGTTCAAACCCTGATCTCCATTTCCTGCCACAACAGCCTCCTGCAGCCCCCTGCCAGTGAAAATAAAGCTTGGGTGGGATGCATGTACTCTCCAGGTCCCGTTTTCAGTCATGATGGCCTCCTACAGCCCTCTGCCAGTGAAAACAGAGCTCCATTTTCTTAGAAGCTCCATTTTTGCTGATAGAGAGCAGCAGAACACCATCCACACTGAAAACATACACGCCCCCACCAGTTCCACTTTCACCGGCAGAGGCACTGCAGGCCGGTCCTTTGCTGGTTCCAGGATGGCCCCATGGGCCAGATCTAAGCACCTCATGGGCAGATCCAGCCCCCAGGTCTTGAGTTTGACACCCCTGGTCTAAGTTTACCAATATTCCTGTCACCTCCTTAGAAGAAAGTCCCATTGGACTATGTGAGAATGAATAAAGAAACTTTATTCTAAAGAACAAAGACAGCTGCACTGCCATATGCCTCAAACCCTTTGGAATGGAATGTTCATATATGAGAATTGTGTTTGCAAGAGCAAACAGGCAAAGCACCAGATTTTGGGGTACAATTTCATGATCCTTTAATGCAGGGATGTTAAACTCGCAGCATCATGTTGTTGTCACTTGACATATCATGACTTCCCCCCTTTTGCTAAAACAGGGGTGGGTGTGGCCAGTTCATGATGCATCCAACCTGCAGGCCACGAGTTTGACACCCCCGATTTAATGGGAGTTGAAGTCCAGTGTTCTGGAAGATAGAAGGTTGCCTATCCTTGGTATTGTTACAATTGGGGACAATATCATAGGAAGTAATATTGCAGGATACCTTTTCCACTTCATATTGTCATGCCCTTATGACAATATTGTAGGATCCTTTTTTAAAAAAGTGGCAATATATTTGTCCAGGGATCCAGCCAATCAGCAATATCTATTTCCCAGCAACCTCTGCATCTTTCACCAGCATGGTATCCTCCAAATACTGTAGAGCTACCACTGCTAGAATTCTCATTGCATTCATACTTTTAAGAAAAATAAAAAGTTCTGAACATAATGCAAAAGAATGCACAACAACAATAACAATATTGCTACCAAAAAGTCAGAGGTATTATATCTAAAAATAATACAATATCCAGATGATTTCAAGAACAGAACATAAAATAAACCATGCTGGCATACCTTACCAGCCAGAAGTTAGGTAAAGCTTTAAACTTTTTTCAAGAAGTTTTTTAATATATATATTTTAAAAATATTTCCTTTTAAATCTGCTTTTGACACTGATTTGAAAATGTCTTCTTATTCAGGTATGTTCTCGCTCTTGCTCTCACGTTTAGTTGATTGTTAATTGCCATAAGTGATTCATGTAGTAACTAATTTTGAATGGTTAATTAGAAGCAGGTTGACATCTCATTTATTGCACATTTCCTGATTTCTTAGCTTTGTTTATGTGAATAAATTAAAGAAAAGAGGACACGAATCCATTTGATCTAAATTCTTCCATGCATATGCACAGTTCACACTTTCTGCGCCAAGATGCCATAAAGATGCTCTTAAAGTAATATAAGGCTATCAAATCTGGACTGCTCCAGATGACCAGCCAGATGACTATTAGATGGCAACAAACATTCCTATTTTTATTTGCTATTAACAACTGCTAGTCTGGAATCTTGTGGCCATTTAAATGATGAAAAGTTATGATATAATTTTCAATGTCATGGTCCCCATTATGAGTTGCATATATTAACCTAGGCTTTACAGCAGTGGTGGGATTCAAAAATGTTTACTACCGGTTCTGTGGGTGTGGCTTGGTGGGCAGGCAGGGGAAGCATACTGCAAAATCTCCATTCTCTCCCCACCCCACTAACCTGCTTTCCAGCTCTGTTCTCCTGTGCAGGGCAACAAAAGAAGACCCAGCCGACCAGCTGGGACTCGGGAGGCTGAGAATAGATGGGGGTGGGGCCAGTCAGAGGTGGTATTTGCCGGTTCTCCGAACTACTCAAAATTTCTGCTACCAGGTCTCCAAAACTGGTCAGAACCTGCTGTATACCACCTCTGCTTTACAGTGGTCTTGATAGGGACACAAAACTGTTACTTTTGCTGCAAGAGACAGAAACAGGGCCTTTACTCACTGCTGAGTCAATCTGTGATGATCCATGCTTTAGTTTATAAAACTAAACCAGCATAAACTTGCTATCCCCACTGCCAACTCCTGGTCTTCTAACTTGCTAACAGCATCTCGTAAGGACCCCTTTCCAGAGTAACAGGAGAAGATGGTCAACAGTTTTGAAGGTGGAAGAGGGCTTTATGCCCCAACGGCAGATAAAACAGTAGAACCATCCTCTAGGAGAAGGGAAACTCTGATTTCAAACCTCCACTGCCTTGTGGTTATATCTATCATTGGAAAAGGCTTCAGGAGTCAACCTCGAGGCAAAATCCAGAGCAGGAGTCCCGGAAGCAGTTCATGACTGTGTGCAATTATGTTCTGGTAACTCCTGTGGCGCAGCTGGAACTAACCGTATCGGCTCTGCTGTTCCATTAGACTATTTCAGTGACATGGAAAGAGGGGAACTGCTGTTTGGGTAACAGTTTATCCTCCATTTTAAATTACCCAGGCCTCATGCTCTGGAGCAGTGGTTGGCAACCAGTGGGCCGGGGACCACTGGTGGTCCACGAGAAAATGTTGGTGGTCCGCAGAGAAATGTCACCTTCAGAGCACCCCCCCAAAGCAATTAATCCAGGCTGCACGGGAACACAAGGTTGTGCCACCCAGATGTCCCACTGGAACACCAGGCTTGTATCACTTGCATTGCAAACAACATGTAGTGAGGGGAGGGGAGAAAGGACAGAGGGAGGGAACTTGCTCCACATGCCCCATGCATCTCGCCTGGCCACCAGGCTGCTTCTTTCTTCTTCTGCTTTTGACTGCATGCAAGGAAAGCAGCAAACTGCTTTTTCTCCCCCAAACTCCACCAGAAATGAGTCTTTGGGACCCTTCAAGGCAGCCTGCTCCAAGAGGCTGTGGCAGCATGACAAGTCTCACAAAGACTCATTTCTGGCAGAGTTTGGGGGAGAGAAAGAAAGACTTCTGCTGCTTCTGCTGCTTTCCTTGCATGAAGCCAAAAGTCTCTCTCTCTCTCTCTCTCTCTCTCTCTCATTCTCTCTCTCTTTCTCTCTCTCTCTCTCTCTCTCTCATTCTCTCTCTCTTTCTCTCTCTCTCTCTCTCTCTCTCTCTCTCTCTCTCTCTTTCTCTCTCTCTCTCTCCCTCCTCCTTCCTTCCTCCCTCCCTCCCTGAAAACAGAGCTGGAGACGGTATCCTGTGATCCCAAATAAAGAATGGTCAAATGGTAGGAAAATGGGGTGGGGAATTTTCCTGCAGATTTTTGGGGGGGTTTTCCCAGGGTCTCTGGTCTGTGAGATTTAAAATTATGAGTTTGGTGGTCCCTGAGGTCCAAAAGGTTAGTGACCCCTGTTCTGGAGAGGACATTCCAGTTTTGCATACAGCATTGAAACAACACGGGAAGTGGCAGTTACCAGTTTCATAGCATGATATCATGGTCTCTTGAGACTGAAGGATGCCAATTCAATTCAACCTGCTAACAAATAGAAGCAAATGTCATTGCCTGAACAGCAGAGGTGCTATTCAGCAAGTTCTGACCAGTTCTGGAGAACCAGTAGTGGAAATTTTGAATAGTTCAGAGAACCAGCAAATACCACCTCTGACTGGAGATTTTACAGTGTCCTTCCCCTGCCACACCCACCAAACCACGCCCACAGAACCAGAAGTAAAAAAAATGAATCCCACCACTGTTGAACGGGAGAAAATAGACACCTGACATGCTTTAATGCTTATGTTGAATTAATTAAATGAAATGCATAAATAGACTTGATAAACGTTTGACTGAGATGATATAAGGCTCCTGCCTTGTGTCAGGGATTGGACTAGTCGACCTCCCAGGTTCCTTGCAGCCTTATGATTCTATGTTCTTACTCCCAGGATAGTCATCAGTCTTCCCTTGCAAAGCCAGATGTTGTAGATAATCCTTTGTCCTTCTCTCATTGCTCTCCTTCTTTCCACCTTCTTGGCAAGAAAAAGAAAACTAATTTCTCTCTCTAGCTCAGCTGGGCTTTTTCCAGTTGCACAAGAAAGGGAGAAGTAACTACGGAAAGCAACTCTGAACCAAGTTTACTCTCAGCTCCTGGATCAAACTAGGTATCCCCACACAGTCCCCAAATGCGACAAGGTGCTTTTTTCCCCTTTGCAGCTCTCCCTACCATAGACACATTAGTATACACACACAATGCATTAAAAGTAAACTAAATTAAGATAAATATATATATTAGGAGTTTGTGGATACAAAAAAATATTTTCCCATGAAACTCAGAAATTGGGGGGGATCTTCCTTCCTTCCTTTCCGCAAAATATGAGAATATGAACCTAATGTTTTTAAAATCAAAAATATGAGAAACTGAAGCTGAAATTAGTCAATTTGATATCTGTAGGCAGAACTGCTCTTCATGCCACCCCCAATAGTTAAAATGAGCATAGTTAAAAGAAAAAGAAAATAACTCTTTTATTTTATTTTGCTTCTATGGCTATAAGTTATTTCAGAGTTGCTTCTCTGAACTCTAGCTCTTTGTCCTAATTTCTGAGTTTGATCCTCTTATTTTTCTACTTTCACTGAATTTATTTATTTTATAGCACTATTTCTGCAACTTGTCAAACACAGTTGTCTTTTTCTAGCTGATTCCAGCCCTTTCAGGCTCCTTGTGTTCTATCTATACCTCTCCATTTACTTCAGCATAGTGCTGAGTCCCATCTGATGGAAGAACCTTGCCAGGTCTCTCAGCATAAAACAACCATTTCTTTTTACATTTATTTAAACAATGCCTGAAGATTTTCCTGCTTATCAGAAATCACTGATTTCACCAGAAATGCTTTGCAATCCAAGTTCCCAACAACAACAAAAAAGTTCATACAAATCACTTGAAGCACTGAGGACTGTCAAAGTAAATTGCATTTACTTTGGATCGATAAATTAGAGCTGAGCTGAGGAATAAGTTAGAATTCAGCTGACATTTCTCAGCTTTTTTTTTCCCTTAAAAAATATGTGAGATTCTCATCTGCTAATGCCACTACAATAGATTTTTCTCCCATTGTTCCCCACATTTTTTGTCAATTTCATTTCGAGACTTTATAAAAATAGATAAATGACCTCAAGACCCAACACCCTGGAATAAGGTTATTCCTTGATTCATTCAGAAATTATAGCTGTTGGGCTTGTACATAATGTTCTATTGTTGGTGAAGTATGTAGTGAAGTATGTAAGTGATTTTTGCTCCAGCTTATGAGGTGCAATTCAAGCCTATTTCATTTGGTGAGGATTTCAAGAATCTGAAAAATTCTATGTATTGCTAAAGCACCCTACTTAAAAGCAGATTGCAATAGGACACCAAGTGTGCAATCTCAATATAAACCAGTAGCCCCATACAAAATTTCCCTTCCAGCATATTGCACTACCCTAGAAACTGTTGTTATATTGCCATGTTACATAATATCACCCATTGCCCACAGTATTCTACCTTATTAGCTATTTCATATTTGTTGCCAGATGCCACATTCCCAGATTTGCACTTCATGATCAGAAATAAGTAGAATGAATCTACAATGCAATCCTTTCAGCTTTGATCCACCTTTAGTAATAAATCCAAGGGACTGTTAAAGGCAGGTTGGGAGGGGACCTCCTATTAATGCTAAGCTTCAAAGCAAACTTTTTCAAAGCTATCACTGAATCCTGGCAGCTTAATTATGCCAGAGATTAAACTACCATGTAGCCCACAGACTAATTTCAATGGCATGCCTTTTACCTGTTTACTTTAACTGTGACCCGGACATCCTCATATTGAATGGGTCAATTGTGTGAAAGTAGGGAAATTGTTCCTGTTTAATTACACGGCTTAATCATATCAGACTCTGGACTCATAAAAATTGTGAAATCTTTACTTGGACAAGAACTTACTTTATGGTTCAGAGTATGGTTCCTTCCATCTGAGTCAGGGGGGCTAATGTGACATTTACTCCTGTTATTATTCTTACCTCATGTACCACAGAAATAGACAGATTCCCCAAGATATGTCTAAAGGAAAGCCATATCATTCAATCCCAGAGGATTAAGGGGCACTAGCTGGCATGAGAGATGGGCCTGATGTAATGCCTAGCCAACTGTGAGTTCTTTGTTCTTGTTGCATATTAGCATACTCCAAATACTCTGTTCCCATTGGTCCACAAATACTCAAATCTGATTGGTGTTCTACTCGATGGTGATTGGTCGAAAAATACTAGCTTATGATTGGCCGCCTCGGTGGCGGGAGAATCAAGGAGCCGTCATTGGCCATGAGCCGCGAGCAGCCTCTCTATAAAAAAGGGCTGCTGCGGCTCCCGGCTCAGACGGAAACCAGCAACTAATAAAAGAGCTGAAGTTACGCTGGTCTCGAGTCTCATTCTTCACGAACGCAACATTTCTGTTGGTTAAAAACATGCTGTCAAGTTCAGACTCCAGGATTTCTATATAACATTGAGAAATTCTTCCCATACATTTCGCTAGGAGAAATGTCCCAGGGATCTTTTTCAAACAGTGGATGTCCTAGGTGGACCAACAGCCTAACCACATAAAGTAGGCATGCATAAACTGCACCCCACCCAAAAATCATGGGAATGCTCTCCTGAGCACTTACCAAGTGATTGGCAATCATTTTTCATCTGCCAGAAGAGACATGTTGCATGGTAATATAAACTACACCTCATTCATTGAATTTTAAATTTCATTAAAATTAAATTAACTCAAATCAAACTGAGGGTTGACTCGATCATCAGGACAATTTTGTGGTGTATTACTTATTATCTGGAGTTGATAGGAGAAAAATTTGCCTAACAAATGGACAAAAGGTTACAGGGGCAGAGAATGAAGCACTTTCATAAATTGCTCATACTGGCCTTTTTTTAAATTATTGGTTGTTGTTTTTTAAGTCTATTTTCCTATTCTTCTCTATCACCTGAATCAGAAGTGTGGTGATTCACTGGCTTAATGATGCTGGTTCAAATCCTAGCACTGAGCGATGGGGTGAGTTTTTGCCCACCTGACAATTTGAAAACATGTTATATATGAGTAGATAAATAGATGCCAGTTCAATGGGAAGATAAGTCAGCATTTCTAGAGGATGATCAAAACCCTGCAGGCATTGGACCTTCCCAGATCCAACATCCATTTGTGAGATGACTTTGGTGGGAGGGAGAAGGTCCCAGGCTATGCTGCAGGATGCCCTTTGTTTTTCTTTCTGGTGTGGAGATACAGTGAAAGTTTTGTTTAGCAGAAGAGTAGAAGGAATAGATGGACAAATCAACTGATTGGGCACCCAATCTAGTTTCACTGACCCAAAGGTTTTAAAACAAGCCTTTCCCACCATGATTCTTGGATACTATTGGGCTTACAACTACATAGTCATTATCATTATCCTTATTGGCTATTAAAAATCGGAATTAACCTGTAATAGCATCTGATGATCCAAGGTTGAGGAAAGCTATTTTAATGCTACAAACCCACATCCAATAATCCCAACTATAAGTCTTAGAGGAATTTGTTCTGTATAAATTAATAGTAGACTCCAAATACTTCATTCCGATTGGTTAACAAAACCTAAAAGGGGATTGGTTCAATAGGAACCAATCCACGAATCTGCCCAAGGGCATCAAAACCAAATGCTTGTCATTGGCTACAAGCCGGCAGACAGAAACATAAAAGGGCTGCCACGGCTTGAGCCAACGTTCCGTTTCTTTACTGTGTTAACAAATAAAGACTTTGTTGTTGGAACCCGGTCTACCTCGCGTTTTTCCAGACGGAACACTGGCGACGAAGGTGGGATCGTCCTAAATGCGAGACCGAGCACGCGGCGACAAATAAATCCAGACGAAAAAACAATGGCTGGAAACAACACGCCACCCGCACCTTTCAATCCCAACGAAGAGGATTGGGAATCCTATGTAGACCGTTTCCAGATGTATTTGGAAAGCAATGAGATGGAAGAGATCTCAGATCAGCGTAAGAGGGCTGTATTCTTGACACACTGCGGGCCCACAGTCTTCAAGATGGCCAAGGCTTTAGCGAAGCCCCGAGATATGAAACAATTGACATGGCCAGAACTCCAAAGAATGCTTAAGGCTCACTACGCTCCGATGGTGTCAAATCTTATCAAGTGACATGAATTTTATCGAAGAGACCAGCGGGAAGGTGAGACCATCGCTGACTTTGTAGCAGCCCTCCGACAAATAGGGGGAGAGTGCAAGTTCCTAAATTTAGACGAAGCAATGCAGGATCGAGTAGTGTTGGGTTTAAGAGACTCAAATGCACAGAGCAAGCTGCTAAATAAACCCAACATAACCGTAGTCGAAGCCATCGCAGAAGCCACAGCCGTTGAAGCCGCGAAAAAATCAGCTGTCAAAATGAAGCAAATGAACGCGAGCGGCGACGACACGAGCCTGGCCAGAGGGAAGAAACAATCTCCCACCACCACTCACCACGAAGATTTTGACGAGATGTCAGAATCAGGGGAGGAAGACGACGAGGTCCACCGCCTATACGCCAACAAGAAAGAGCGCGAAAAAAGGAATTGGCGGGAATGCGCTGGCTGCGGGGGAAACCATCCTCGAGCCGAGTGCAGGTTTCTCGATGCCATTTGCAGAGCTTGCAAGAAACGAGGGCATATCGAGAAAGTCTGCAGGAACAAAAATAATTACAGCCCAAATAGACGCAGCAACTCCCCCGCACAAGCTGAGCCAAAGTGAACTGAGAGAAAGTGGCAGTGGAACAAGCGAGCCACTAAGTGAGAGAATACACATCAGCCTTTCACTATAGGAAGCGCTCAGACGGAAAGCGGGAAGAAAGTAAAAATAATTGTAAAAATAGAAGGGAAGCCCTGCGAAATGGAAGTAGACTCTGGATCTTTCCTATCGATGGTATCAGGGGACACCATCAAACAACTAGTCCCAGATATCAAACTCAAAGAACTCCAGAGACAAAAATTAACCCTCAAGGACTACCAGGGAAACCAAATTCCTGTAGTCGGCCTAGGACACTTCCGAGTCGCCTATAAACAACATATTGAAGTACTACCGCTGACAATAGTCGACCGAGACCGACCAAGCCTCCTGGGCATCGAATGGTTCACACCATTGGGCATCGGGATGACCGGAGTAGACCGGGTGGCCGCAACCAACTGGGAAGAAAACCTGATCCAAGAGTTCCAGGACGTTTTTGACGGCTCCCTTGGCAAGTATCAGGGAACCCCTATTTCCTTTAGTCTAGACCCCCAAGTAACCCCGAGGAGATTAAAGGCCAGACGAGTTCCTTTTGCTCTAAAAGCAAAGATAAAGGAACAACTAAATAAATTAATAGCCCAAGGGGTGTTAGAGCCTGTGGACCATGCTAAGTGGGAAACGCCAATCATAACACCAATTAAACCAGATGGGTCGGTTCGAATCTGTGGTGACTACAAGGCTACCCTGAACCACGCATTACAACAAAGTGCATACCCGGTGCCTGTCGTACAGCACTTATTACATTCTCTTGGGGGAGGAAAAATTTTCGCTAAACTTGATCTGGCGCAAGCTTATCAACAGCTCCCAGTAGACCCCTCAACAGCTGAAGCACAAACCATAGTTACACACAAAGGGGCCTTCAAATGCAACAGACTCCAATTTGGAGTGAGTGTAGCCACAGGCGTATTCCAGAGCCTCATGAACGCCTTCTGAATGGTATAAAAGGGGTCGTGCCATACTTTGATGACGTCCTAATTTCGGCCAAAGATGCGACTCAGCTTAGAAAAAGACTTAAAGAAGTACTAGCTAAATTCAGAGAATCTGGCCTCAAAGTAAAAAAAGAAAAGTGCTGTCTAATGACGGATAGCGTCGAATTCTTGGGCTATTTAATAGACGGAGAAGGTATACACCCTACCGACAAAAAAGTCAAAGCTATTAAAGATGAACCAGAACCAAGGAACAAAACCGAACTACAGGCATTTCTGGGACTGATAAATTTTTATAATGTATTCCTACCCCACAAAGCGACAATAGTGGAACCATTACACCGACCACTGGACAAAAAAGCAATTTGGACTTGGGGTTATAGAGAAAAGAAAGCCTTCCAAAAAATAAAAAACTTGTTAACATCGAACACAGTTCTTATTCAATTTAGCAACACACTACCATTGAGGGTGACCTGCGACGCCTTGCCATTCGGAGTCGGTGCCATCCTGAGCCACCAATTGCCAGATGGGAGAGAGGCACCCGTCGCATGCTATTCAAAGACCCTGTCCAAAACCGAGTGAAATTACAGTCAATTGGACAGAGAAGCTCTGGCAATCGTCGCCGGAGTGAAACGTTTCCACAAGTACCTATATGGAAGAACATTTCAAATAGTAATGGACCACAAACCGCTACTAGGAATCTTGGTGGGTATGCTTCACGAAGGCCACCCGGGAATAGTTAAAATGAAAAGCCTCGCTAGAAGCTATGTCTGGTGGCCGGGTATAGATAGGGACATCGAATACTGGGTGAACTCTTGCAACAAATGCCAAAGAATCAGGCCTTCCTCGCCAAAAGCACCCATAAGGGACTAGGAAACCCCAAGAGGCCCCTGGTCATGAATCCACATCGATTTTGTGGGTCCTACCAAGGGGCATAATTTCCTGATTGTCGTAGATGCATACTCTAATTGGCTGGAGGTTAAAATTATGCCATCTACGACAACAGAAACCGTTATAAAACAACTTGACAAACTCTTTGCAACCCATGGCCTACCGGACGTCCTAGTGTCCGACAATGGGCCATAATTAACCAGTCTCCAATTCGAGCAATACCTAGCCTCCCTTGGTATAAGACATGCCCTAACCGTGCCGGCCCACCTGGCTGCAAATGGTAGGGCAGAGAGAATGGTCAGGTTTACCAAGGAGGGTTTAGAAAAAATGGACACCAGGGATGTCCAAAATAAAATAAACCGACTACTCACCCTCCAACATATCACACCCAGTACTACAACTAACAAAACCCCGGCAGAATTACTTATGGGAAGGAAACTAAGGTCACAACTAGACAGATTGCACCCAAACTATACACCAGAAAACCCCCCCGACTCTTCCACCCATTTCAGGACTTTTGCAATAGGCGACCTAGTTTATGCAAAAAAATTTACCAGAGACCCATTATGGCTACCCGGACAAATCACACAAATAACAGGCCCCCGGTCCTACCGACTAACGGTAGACGACGGCAGGGAATGGAAGCGGCACATAGACCAGCTTCGGTCCCGAAACATAGAAAGAAGTGCAAACACACAACCACAAGTATTAAAAAATGACAAAATTCAAACCAAGGAGGGGGGGGGAATACGAGAAATGAATAAAGAACCATTTAAATTAAACTCCGAAAACAATAACAATCAAAAAGAGCAAATAAGAGACTCACTGTTTGAAGAAAGTTGCGAGAAGAGTTCATTCGAAGGGGCCAGCCAGGCCAGCTCGACCTGCCCGGAGGAAACGGGAGGGAGCGGCAAAACCGCCGGCCTAAGAAACTCAGGCGGCAGTAAAATGGCTGACTCACCCTTCCAGACGGTTCCATGGAGAAAGACTGGAGAAACAGCAACCCCATCCGAACCGGTCGAAGTCTCTGACAGAAATGAACTGCGCAAGTCCAGTCGAATCAAAGGAAGCCCCACCTACCTGCGCGACTACGTCACTACGTAGGACTGAACTAAGAAGGGAGGGGTGTTCTATATAAATAATAGTAGACTCCAAATACTTCATTCCGATTGGTTAACAAAACCTAAAAGGGGATTGGTTCAATAGGAACCAATCCACGAAGCTGCCCAAGGGCGGCAAAACCAAATGCTTGTCATTGGCTACAAGCCGGCAGACAGAAACATATAAAAGGGCTGTCGCGGCTTGAGCCAATGTTCCGTTTCTTTACTGTGTTAACAAATAAAGACTTTGTTGTTGGAACCCGGTCTACCTCGCGTTTTTCCGGACGGAACAGAATTCATTTCAGAGTATGTTTTTTCCACATTTTTCACTGTGCTTTGATACCAGGAAATACCAAAAGCCAGCACAGTGAAACAAAGGACAGATAGACTATTCAACTAACCAAACTGGTTTGTGGATGAAGACATTTAAATCCTGAATATATATCAAGTTACTGGGGATGCCAAGGAGAGGCACATGCTGTTAACAAATGAAAGGCCTCTTTAAAGAGAGCCAAGGTGGCCTTATCCTGATTCAGGGTTGAAAAATTCCCACATCTATGGTCTCAGGGGTGAGACTAGGGAAACACTGATGGATAGAAATAGGGCCCCATGAGGCAGAATACAAATGGGAAGCGGAAGCAGCACCAGAAAAGTTGGACGGGGTCCAAGATTTGACTCCCCTATTTGTCAGCCCATAGGCTTCCCATAGGCAGAATCAAAAATCGGGACTAGCTCCTATCCCAGCCAGGTGAGCAATCCAATTCATTCTTCAACACACACTACTTCACAAAAGAGAGGCCATTTGTTTCTGCCTTCTTTGCATACCTCATATCAGAGCAGGTTCTGAACAGCTCTAAGAACTGGTAGCGGAAATTTTGAGTCGTTCGGAGAAGCGGCAAATCCCACCTGTGACTGGAGATTTTACAGTATCCTTCCCCTGCCACGCCCACCAAGCCACGCCCACAGAACCAGGAGTAAAAAAATTTGAATCCCACCACTGCCTTATATTGTTTGCCTGTTGGATGCCTGTTCTCCTGCCTCCATTGCAACCAGTTGCTTATTTTATGGCCTTAGGCATTCCCACCCACTAATCTTCCTTCAGCCAGTCTCCCAAGTCCCAGTTAATATGTGCCAAATAGCCTCAAGCTTCACTGAAGCTATTGATTATTCCATCATGTAAGATCAGAAAAGTGCTACCTGACATGACCGGTTATGATAGAAAAGGACATGACAGGATTGATTTTACTGCCCTTCCCTCTCCAAGGGGCACACATCAGAAATATAGTCCTGAATGGCTGGTGCCATTTACCATAATTAAGGAAACAATCCATTCATTGAAGACAGAAACAATCTCTTACAGGCAATTTGTAGATTGCAATTTCAGATGCAATCCAATCGCTGTTTGTATAGATCCCAAAACTCTCAGAGAGCAAACTGTAATTTGGGGGGGGGGGGGGGGAGGAATTATATTTATAATAAATTAGTCTATAGCTTCAATGTCTTTTTTCTTCAGGAATGATAACCTGACAAACACAAAATCCTAATCCACATTTTTTTTGTTAGTTACCAGATTTGCTGCAGCAGAAGTGGCTTTAATTTGGCTGAACAGTATTTAAAAATATTGGAAATAGCTTTGGCTGAAAAATGAACGCAGCAAAAAAAGTCTTGAAGAAGCTTTTAATTAAAGGTTATTTTATTCTTCTGGTCTCCATTTTTATTCTTTCCAGCTCAACAGTATGCTAAAAAGCAATTAGTTATAGGGGTTCAAGAATCTGATTTTCTATCTGCTTATCTGTCAGTAGCACTCCTGGGAAACAGAATAGGACCAGATTGGGTGTGTGAGGAGACACTGGTCAAAGAAAGATCAAGCTTGAAAATGGACTGGAGGTTCATTTAGTTTCTTCGCAACTAAAGGTTGCGAAGAAACAACAAATCCAGAAAGAAAAAAAACAAGTATTACCCAATGAATCATATGAGAGGATATCAGCTTAGCTAAGTAGTCTACCTGGATAATTTTACTTTATTGTATGGTTATATTAACAGGGACTTGCAAGTCTGAAAGTATTTCTCTCCCCCACCATGCCTTTACAGCCAAAGAAAACATGAAGAGTCTCTTCTGAGATGTTTGCCACATCCGCATTTGTTTTCTGGGCTAAGCTACCTCTTCTCCAACAGTTCCACTGGTTATGGCTCTTCTCCCTAATGTGCTTCCAACATTACATGATAGGACATCTGTGAGTCAGAATGATGCCATATCTTCCATTCTCAGTCCCCCTTCCTGGTGATGTGACAGAAGTTCTTAAGTTGGGAGGGATCCCAGAATCCAGCCAGCAGCCCCTTCCCTTTCTTTTTGGGGTTAACTAATTAAGCATTTCCTAATAGATTTCATCCAGCTATCTCAGCATGTTCTACAAAAGTAGAGCATTTGTATTTCTCTTTCAGATTATATTTGTATTTTTATATTTTCAAAGTATACTTTTTGTACTTTTCTGGGAGTTTTTTTTTAAGGTAGATTCTTTTTGTGTTCAATGTCCTGTTGAAACAATACTAAATAAATAAGTGAGTGTGTATAGACAACTCATGGCCCACAATTGTGTGTAACTAAAATTTCCCAGGCTGCCTTTGTGTCTTGCTGGAATGTTGATCCTGCCTTTCCACCAATGAATGATAATGGAGAGGTAGAGAAAAAGCACCCAAAAAAAAAAAAATCTGGCTGGATAGAATATTTGAGAGGCAATCAATCTAACAAGCAAACACAGAATTAAAAGTAAATTATTTTTTTACACCCCAGTAAGTCCAGTCTGCGTCATAACCACTCAGCAGGAATTTATCAAATGAAAAATGGCTTTAGCTAATGTACAGACTCTTTTATATTTATGTTTACTTTTTCTACCTAGCTTCAGAGGTCTAGTCTACTGTTGGATTGGAGAGACACCTTGTGGGGAAAGAAAGCTGCCAGTTTCTCTACTAATATACAGGTCTTAATTCATTTAGCAACCATTTGAAGTTAGTGGCATTGAAAAAAAAAGTGACTCTCATGCTTACAAGCATGGCAGCATCCACAGAGTCACATAATCAAAATTTGGGCATTTGGCAACCAGCATGTATTTACAACAGTTGCAGTATCCTGGAATCACCCTTTGCTACTGTTGGAAGAAATATCCATCTAGTTCAGTTCCAAGCTGGGAGAAAGGCACGAGAGACAAAAAGGAGGCTGGAGGCTGATTGGAAAGAAGGTCCATTTATTGATGAGGCAGATGCACATGGGTGGTTCTGGGCAGCTGACCACATGGAGTTGAGCGTGGGGGGTATTTATACCTTCTCTTGGGCTTTGAACTTGAGCTTCCTGTTCCTGTGCAAGAACATGTATTCTATTGATTGTTGTCAGGCTCCCATGGGGCCATGTACACATCCTAGGAGTTTGTCTGAGCTACGTTTGGTTGAAGTTTGAACTGCTGGGGGTGGTGCAACTGAGATGATGCAATGAAGGGGTTTGTGGAAATTCCTATTGTGGCTCAAGGCTAATCCTACCTTTGTTGGATCTTGGGTGAGGGCATTTGCTTATGAATAGAGCTATCTATCTCCTTACCTCTTGAGTGCTGATATCTGCTGTGGACTATTAAGGAAGACAGTGGCTTGCTTTCCAAGAGCATGTTTCTCCATTTTCATCCAGGGAAATATAATGTTTCTCAAAATATTTCATTCTTCTAGGAGAGGGGTGGGTGTTAACTTTGTACACTACCTTCTCAGAAGGCTTCTGACAAGCAAAATAATGGGGGAAATCAGATTCACTTAATGATTTGAAGATTCACTGAACAACTGCACCTTGTTTAGCAACAGAAATTATAATCCCAATGGTGGTCATAAATTGAGAACTACCTGTTATACAAAGAAACAGTTGGGCTGATTGTTTTATCTAAGAAACACTGATGATTTATTTGAACCTTTGGATTACTGATACAGGCTCCTTCTCAGCATAAATCTACATTTAATTTCCCCCCCGCCCCTATTGTATCCCTTATTCTAAAGGGCATCAAATGAAATGGGAAGGTGAGAGGATATAGTTCCTCCAAAATGGCCAGCACTTGGGCTGCCGGTGCCCTGACCCTTTAAGACCTCTTCCTCGCCAACCCAGCCACTGGTGTCTATAAACCTGAGCAGGAATTGGAGGCGGGTGAGAGGGAAGGTGGTTTGTATTTGTTTGGGAACTGGAAGTAGCCTAAGAATAATTTACTTTATTTTACTATTCTCCAGGAATAGAGCTCACAAAGAGAAGATATGGAAGAACAGAAGTAGAATAAGGGAAGAGGGATCAAGTAAGTTGTGAGTATTAGCCTGTGGGTACTTGTGGGTGTGTTGCTGAGATTCCAGGTGAGACTGTGTTGGCTATCTTGGAGTTTTGGAGCCCACTAACCTGGGCATACATAAAAGAACCCTTTAACAGGTTCAGAAAGGAAGGATGCAAAGCTGCAATGTAGGAAGTGGGTTCAAGCTGAACACATGACTATAGCACATGTTGCCATTTTTCTTATGTATGTATGTTGTATTCAAATGGCATAGTTTTCTACAGAAACACAACACAACACTTTAAAAAGGATCCTGAGCTTTTAAATTTGTTTAATGATTTTGCAACACTGTTATCCCTATAGTTTGTCCCTGCCTAATCTAAATTCCTTTCCTTTTATTTCTAACGTCATACCAAAACTAGTTGATTGATCTATTGCAGCAACTCTCCCAGGCAATCTTACTCAACCTTGGCATTGTCCAGATGAATGATTTTCAGTTCTCAACATTCTCAGCCTTAGTTATATTGTCTAAGACAAGGGTCTTCAAACTTGGCAAGTTTAAGACTTGTGGAGTTCAATTCCCAGAATTCCTGAGCTAACATGACTGGAGGAGGAATTCTGGGAGTTGAAGTCCACAAGTCTTAAAGCTCTCAAGTTTGAAGACCCCTTGTCAAAGAAATGTGGGAATTGAAGTTCCTGTATCTAGAGGAGTTTCCAAGCTAAGAAATCTTGACCACATTCTTCAGCATAGTATGTGGTTCTCCACCACTTGCAGCCTCTTAAGACTGGGAAGGTCTGGAACTGAAATCAAGAGTACTGCATGCAAAATAGAGAGGCAATCAATATGGCCATAAAGACTGAACTGGACCTTAACCTATGGCACCTTTCGCTCAGTGGACTGAAGATCAGATTGCATGCCATCTATGAGCATATTGCCTATAGATGCCATACATATATTGTATGGACCAATATAATGAAATATGGGACTCACTAATAGAAAATACAAGAGGTTAACAAAATATGTTTGTTATACAAATGCATTAAAATATATACATCACATGCTTGAATAAGAGTTGTATTAGATAACAGTATTGTAACTATTTTACAGCTAAAATGTGTATCATTTTTCTCTTGTTGCGTTTTTTCACTTAAATAACACTGTGGTGTTTTTTTCTCCTTTGGCAATGTTTGTATTATATCTTTATAAGTGGGATTTTTTTCCCTGCTTTTCCATCATTATTTTGAAAGCAATAAAAGAATAAATTTTAAAATCCATGGGGATAAAGAGAAAGAATCCTGCCCTAGATTCTGTTTGGTGCAGATTTGGTCAGAGGATTTGTACTTTTTCATTTAGCAGAATATAAAAAGGCTCTGCAGGAATGGAGATCCTGCAGACAAAACCAGACATAGACATTTCATCATCATCTTTTAATGACCCCATAATTCCTTGCGTGGCGGAGTCTGGGCAACTGAATAGAGCTGTTTACTGGCCAGATGCCCTTTCTGTCACCAATGCAGAATTTTATTCAGCAGATATATTCTCATTGTGCCAAGAGAGAAATATCTGCCTCTACCTAGGATCAAACCCACAGCCTTCTGATTGTGAGGTGAGAGCTCCACCTCTAGGCCACCGCACCACTCAGACATGAACATTTGAATATATTTTTTAAAGCACCAGTTTGGGATGTTATTGCATTTTTTAATTAATTTATTCATTTTTAGATCAGAGTTCCCCAACCTTTTTGGGTTGGTGGCCCAAAGAGGTGAGGAAAGGGGAAGAGGGGATGGTTTTATGAGAGGAGCAAGTGAAGGTGCACACACATGCTTGCACGCAAGCAAGCACCTGTTGTTCTGTAAGTGGGGCCTGAGAGTGCCTGCAATGCTCAGGTGAGTGAGGCCCCAAGTGCCTGTGACACTCATGCAAGTGGGGCTGTGCATGCATGCACATGGGTGTACCAGCCGGCTACTCATGTGGCCTGGTTGCCAATTGGCTGTGGCCAGGGGTGGGATTCAAAATTTTTAACAACCGTTTCTGTGGGCGTGGCTTAGGTGATGGGCATGGCTTGGTGGTCATGTGACTGGGTGGACATGGCTTGGTGGTCATGTTATTGGCTAGATGTGGCCAACTCAATATCACTCACATCGAGGCACGCATCTCCTTGCCTGGTCTCTCATAACCGTGGGGATGCTGCAACAATCGTAAGTGTGAAAAACGGTCATAAGTCACTTTTTTCAGTGCCATTGTAACTTTGAATGGTCACTCCACACAAGCAAAGTACCAACAAAGGAGGGGGAAAAAACTCCAGAGAAGTTCCTGAGACAGGAAGTCGAGTCCAGCCAGGAATGTAAAAAGGGTTAATGGAGAGGCAGTTTCTGTAAGCAACACCAGAATGTTTCCTTTCTGCCTTCCTTACAGGATTAGGCCAGTAATTTCTTCTGACAACTGGTTCTCCGAACTGCTTAGAATGTTAACAACCAGTTCTAGCAAATAGGTGCGAACTGGTAGAATCCCACCCCTGGCTGTGGCCCGATAGTGGGCCACAGCCCACAGGTTAGGGACCCCTGTTTGAGACCACTTCAATCATTAACTTTGACAGCTAAAAAGAAATACATGTCCAAGGTCCAAGTGAAAATATAATTAATACAAATAATAAAAACAAAATTCAGCATTAATTTAGAACTGGAGTGATATGGGAACAATTCCGAAGACCTTGCAAAAAATAATTGAAAAACATCTTCCAGAAGAGACCCATTTTATTCTGCTTTTGCGTGGCAGCAGGGCTGGGGGAATAAGATGAATAGTCCTTATTTACATGGACAGTCAAATGTTTATTGATTCACCCATCCCTAGTTGGGGGTAGTGCGTTACTTCCCTGTTTCTTCTCTATATTTTTATTTTGCAAAAAAAAAAATAAAGAATAGTATAGTCAGTGCAGAATGACTTATTAACTTCTAATATTCTCTTCTCCATATTTCTACTTTGAAAAAGTATAGTCTGTCCAGAATTACTTATTAACTTCTAATACCTATTATGCCTAACATCTGCAAGAACCAAGTTGTTACACTACAACTTAATTTGACAGCAATCACTGCAGTGGCACCCAATGATACACAAAAATATTAGCTTAATAGGAATTTCAGTTCATCAAAGGTTGCACTAATGAATCTGTATTTGTGAATATCAGTTTACTTGTACCCTAGAAGATATCTAATTAGTAAGAGTCTCTTGTTCTCCAACAGATACTTTTTAAAGGATATTAAAACAAACTCAGTGGTGGGAAAAAGTCTGAAATGGAAAGTACAGACTATGAATATCAATTGCATTGGGAATGAGAAGAAGAGTTATCCCTGTTATTAGACCAGAACTGGTAAAATCCACATGGCAATCATCATCTTCTTTTAACAACCCCATAATCTCTTGTGGAGTGGAGTCTGGGCAAATGAATGAAGCTGAGTGTTTTAATGGCCGGATGCCCTTCCTGTTGCCAATGTGGAGTTATATTCAGCAGATATTCTCAACGTCCCCAGAGAGATAAATATCTGCCTCTGCCTAGGATCAAACTCACAGCCTCCTGATTGTGAGGTGACAGCTCCACTTCTAGGCTATCGCACCACTACAAAATCCACGCGGCAATGTCCAATCACAACTGGATAAGAAGCAAAGGAAGAATTGCCATTCAAGTTTTAATTATGTTTCTTCCTGCATCTTTCAACCAAATTTTCAGAGCATGATCCTAAAGGACACTTTCAGATAAAGCCCAGACTATTTTAGTGTCCTTACACAAAATCTTAACAATTCCACAGTCTTCCTCATGAAAGTCTACGAGATTTGGGCCAATTTTGCTGAAATGTCACTCACAAGACTTCAACAACCTCAGCAGATTTCATAATATTTTTGTTCAAAATCTTGGCCCTTTTTCTGTTGTTGCATAAAGATATTTAGGGCCCAAAAAAAAAAAAAGATGGATCTAGAGCTCCATTTGAAGTAAGAGGTGAACTTATGCCTCATTAACGGGAAGATCAGTTGGCCCTTTTTTCCGGACAATATATACGGATGGAAAATAATTCTGATGAAAATATTGTTCATGTTATTGCAACACTATCAGCCTGGTTTTTACAACATAACATTTTAGGGTTTAGTAGTTATTTCATCAAATGTAGCCAGAATGACCCCTTTTATTGTTCACAGGAGTACAGGTAGTCCTCCACTTACGACCACAATTGAGCCCCAAATTTCTGTTGTTAAGTGAGATATTTCTTAAGTGAGTTTTGCCCCATTTTATGACTTTTCTTGCCACATCTGTTAAGTGAAGCACTGCAGTTGTTAAGTTAGTAACATGGTTGTTAAGTGAATCTGGCATCCCCATTGACTTTGCTTGTCAGAAAGTCGCAAAAGGGGATCTTATGTCCTTAGGACACAGCAATGGCCATAAATAGGAACTAGTGGCCAAGCATCTGAATTTTGATCACCTGGCCACGGGGATGCTGCAAAGATCATAACTATGAAAAATGGTCATAAGTCACATTTTTCAGTGCTGTTGTAAGGTTTGAATGGTCACTAAATGAATTGTTGTAAGTTGATGACTACCTGTATATAGTTTAATAGAGCACAGGATGAATATTAACAAATAGTGGGTCCCCACTGTCTAACCCTTGCTTTTTAATGCAGATCCCAAATATGTGCAAGATGGACTAAGACAAGCCTATATTTTTCTATGCTCAGTTAATATCTGAGGACTTTTTAGTAGGACAATACAAAAACACATGGTGTTCTTTCTCTCTCAATTGCTCAAGACATTTTGAAGAAGTTGGTTGGCTTCATCTTCTCTGTGGAACCACTAATAAAACTTTCTAGAAAAAGAAGAAAGCAAGGAAAGATCTGGTAATGATTCATAAGTGACCTATCCAACTAAAACCTGGAACGCTAATGACCCTACCTGTCATCCCTTAACATTCTACTAACAAGCTTAAAAGCATCAGTAAGAATAGCATTAAGACACAAAACAGCTCATACAAAGGAAGGAACACGGGATTTAAGGAGAAGCTTTCATTTTTAAGAAGGTAAGCACTATATGCTTCATTACATCCCATTCCATAAGACCTGTAGCATGAAATTATGTATTATCGTGGTCAAAAAAACCTGTATTTTCCCAACACAATTGGAGGGGACTCTCTTATTCCCACTATATTCTAGTTTCCTACTATATGTCAAGAATGCAATAATGTTGTTTGTTGTCCATTTAGGTTGTCTTAGATGGGAAAGCTGTTCTGTTAAAGGAATAACATAACAAACATGAGCTATTTCTGAGAGGTCATTGTATTTATCAGTTTAACTAGAAATCCTTTGCATTGCTTAATTATGTATAAAGGCAGATTTGTGAAGAAGGAGCCAGAGAGATGTTCTATCTGTTTCATATACTGGAAGTGATATGAGGAAGACATTTCTCATGATATACAGATAACCAGCTTGTTCAGATTAGGTGCCTCTTTTCCAAACTGATTGATCATATTAAATGGAAACACTTGGAAAAAAAACCCCAGTTTTTGTACACAAGTTTTTAACATAATTCAAATAATTCTCTGTGTTTAGAAGACAATCTGATCAAACCTGCTTCAGTGTCTTCTGCAGTCACAGATTTTTTAAAAAAAAAATGGTAAAAGAAGACCAAAAGGGAGATGAGAGTATACTGTGTAATGATTCCTATCTTTTCTGATCACCTTCATTTTTTGTGGAGGTTAAACATTCTTCTTCTTCTTCCTGTATTAGAAATTGCCAATACCTTTAAATAATGCAAATATGAATCAACTTCTGACCAACTACTTTAGTTTATCTATTTTGGGTTCATCTGCATAGCCTTGAAAAACTTGAATATACAAAACTGGGATTGTAAACTCAATGTCTGTAAGAATAATTTCAACTCATCTCTAGGGTAAAGAAAAGCTTGAACTGTGTGTTTTCTTATGAGCATCCAGTCCTAAACTGGTAGGGAAATTAAAAATGTGGTCCAATTCTTTTTCATGCCTTTGTTTGCCTTGCTTCAGAAGACCTAATGAAGAAAACATGGTGGATTTGTATTTGTGGAATGATCATTGCAGCTTTACTCCCTGCTAGTTGGCAAATGATCCTGAAGGATTCAACAGATGAGTCTAAGTATGAAGAATCTTTTAATATATTCAATTTGAATTGGGGGTGTATGGGAAGAGGGAAGAATCGCAGAAGTCTCTGGGTTTGCCAATTTTCTACCACAATCTTCCCCAAACTAAATTTGGGAAAAAGAAAATCTGAGGAAAGCACACAGGCAGAGAAGGGGGTGGAAGGAAGATTGCTGAGATGTTGTGCAGTAGATAGGATGAAATAAGAAGTGAAGGAAAATGTGAAAATGAAATAGATTATTAAGAACGCTGTTAATCTGTAAGTATTCTGTAATTATGATCAGAATAGAAGGGAAAGGTTGCACGGGTAGCAAGTACAAACAAAATTCTCACAACAGGTTCCCCTTACAAAGATATCAGTTGGCTTTTCCAGTGATTTTATGTTGGAGAACCCCTCCAGGATATAGAATTAGCCTCAAACCCACCTAGATATGTGCCATGAGGCTTCAAGGAAGGCAAGGCTTTTGCAATCCATACATGCATGGTGAGTCAGTTTTTGTAAACTAGTAGAAATAGATTTACAAGTTTTGCTTTGTGATCAATAAAATATGAGGTAAATAAATGTTAACAATATTTTAACAATTGAATAAAAGGAGGTCCGATGTAGAAGGATGAGGTGTTGCAGAGGTGTTGCAGTATGACAACTGGACAAGTATAAATAAAAGTATACTTTTAGGGACATGTTAATAACCCTCCTTGGTAACCAACAGTAGAGTTTAGCTTTATTCTCTTTTTTATGACTAATTCTATTATTGTCTTGTTCCTTATCGCTCATTTTATTTAAATACAATATATATTGTATGGTATTGTTTTCATCAGTGTATTGTAACTTGGTTGAATTGATGTGATATAATTGTTTGATCAGTCTTATTGTTTCAGTTGAATTATTAAATGTAGAAAGTTTTTAAAAGGAAGATAGAAGAGCTAATAGAAGATAGCTAATAACTTTCCATTTTTGAAAACCAATTTATTAAATATCTATTAATAATTGACTGATCCATTCCACATTTGTTGACTGTAACTCTGAGCATTCAGAATCAACACATCCAAAATAATGCTATCTCAGGTAGCTTTGGTCTTGTCACAGACTAATGACTCTTTTGGAGAAGGGTTGGATCATAGATAACTTGGTGGAAGAAAACATTTTTAAAAAAACTTAAGTAAAATGATAAATTAAAGTGTGTTTAATTTACCAGATTTACAAGGCCACTCAGTTTATAATAACTCTAGGTAATGTATGTTAATAACAACACTTAATGCAAGGAAAAAGCATACACTAATCCATCAATACCACTTAGGGGACACATGCTCTACCGAACCCAGACCAGACCCTGGTGAAAAATGCCCATTTAAAGTTTAGGAGTATCCAAACTTCTGGGGAATACTATTCCAGGGTAAAGAGACAGAGCTCCAGAAGCACACGTCTTGAGTTCCATGTATCCCCAAAACAGATGTATTACATGAGGCATACCCATCACTATTTGCATCCCCACATTCTGGACCAAGTGAAGTTTTTGAGTGGTTTTCAAGGGCAGCCCCATGTAAGGCTTACTGCAAGACTCCACTGGGTAACATTGATGAGGCATTCCTGGTTCAGGAAGAGATGCAATTAGTGTACCAAATGAATCTGAGCTGCGACTCTTTTGGCCATTGCTGCCATATCCACCTTGAGGAGGAGCTGCCATTCTTGAAAAATCCCCCAACTGCATACCATTTATGTCCAAGAAAATGCAATTCCAAAATTCAGAACTAAAACTGGAAAATTCATGGCAATGAAATAACCAGGAATTCAGAGTCATGATATCTAGATATTAGAACTGGCCAACATGCAGAATTCAGCCTTTTTTTTTTTTTTTCATTTTCAAAAGGTATTATTTTGCTGTTGGTGGTCAGTGAGGTGGTCACTGGAAATGCACCATGGCATTTCAAGGGGTTTATATCAAAAATTAGCACACATAAAAAAGAGGCAGGGCTTTGATCATGCTAACACAACCGCCATTGTTATCTTTTGACACAAATCCACCCTGTGAACATCCTTGGTGGGCCCAATCAAGAGTACGGCAGATGCTATGACATCCATAGACAATCTCAAACTATATCAGTATTATTGCTAGGTCATCAGTTATATCATATTACTTCATGGTTTTATTCTAGGTACAGAAAAATTATGGTCAGATGCTTTGAAGCTAGAACAGAAGTGTTCAACCTTGGCAACTTTAAGATCTGTGGATTGCCAACTCCCAGAATTTTCCAGCCATGCAAGCTGGATTTTTCTTGAACAACTAGCTTCTTGAACTTCAGCTAGTTATTATTAAGCATATGGCATACATGGAAATAGCAATATTTTTTACATTTTACCTAGATTAGTAAAACATAATAAAATGTAAATGTTACAAAGATCTATGCTTAAAAACCAATGTCTCTAGGCCATCTAACCATTGAAACACATGGATTATACATTGCTTGGCTAGTATTAGTATAGTATAGCTTGTATTATGGTAGCATATATAGCTAGTATTAGAAATATGTCATTGGTGTATCACTGCAAGCAATGAAAATACTCTTCTTTGGGGGAGAATGCTGTGTTGTTTCTTCGTGTCATATAAAACATGTGGGGATATGCATAACTGTGTATTTATTTACTTATTTATTTTGTCATGTTTATGTAGTGTATTTTGGAAGTGGTGACCTTTGAGAGCTGAACGCAATGAAATTTCATTTTATGTGTACCAATTAGTGTACGTTCAAAATGACAACAAAGTTATTCTATCTGTCTAACTAACTTATCCTTGGCTTTCACTCAGATGGCAGCAGTCTTACAACATGAAAAGCGCCCACAGCTTTACTTCTGACATCAAACGCCATTCTGAAGGGACCTTTACCAGTGATTTTACTGAACATTTGGACAACATGAAAGCCAGAGATTTCGTGCACTGGCTTATCAACGCCAAACGTTACAGGTAGAAAATAGTGAACTATCGGAGAAGAACAGGCAGAGCCTGAGGATGGAGTCAAGAGAGTAATTAGCCTAGAGTCCTTATGTTCTAAGCAGTCTAAGTCTAACCTCTCTTGAATTATGTTAACTTTTATCAATCCTGTTTTCCAGAAAATACGACCTATACCCCCAAAATAAGTCCTAGCTTGATTTTTACATGTGTACCCAATATAAGCCCTATCCCCAAAATAAGCCCTAATTAAGATTCTACTCACTCCAGAGTGCACAGGTAAAAATTAAGCTAGGGTGAGGATGGGGGGGTGGAGTTTCCCTACTACTTACCTTTGGACAGTTGTAGCCAGACCTCACACACCCCAACACCTGCCTTCACGGCCCATTTCTTCTGCAGCCGGCAAGACTGGTAAGGCTTTCCTGAAGGCCTCTGTAGCTAATAACAAAGCTCTGGGTCGATCCGGAACTCTGTTACTGGCTGTGTCGGCCTTCAGGAAAGCCTTGCTAGCTGCAGAAGTAGTTTCTGAAGGCCTCTGACAGAGAAAAGGAGGCCGGGGGCAACACAGACAAGTGAAGTTAATCAGTGGGTGACATCCCCCGAAAATAAGACCTGTTGCCTTTTTTGGTGGCTGAAAAGTATAAGACAGGGTTTTATTTTTGAGGAAATATGGGCAGCAGCCGACTATTCGTTGACTAGATTCTTGAATATAGGCACAAGCAATAAATCAGTTTAACTGGACCTTAACATAGGGTCCTGATTCTTTATGCCTGAGTTGAACCTTTTTTTAATCTAAGAAAAATATCTATTTTCCATAATTGTATAGTTATTTAACCTATTGTTCCAACCCATAGGTTATAACACAATCTTCAGTTATCAGGTGATCAATTAAAACAGTAAATGAAGAAGCAAATGTTAAAAATTATATCAAATTAAATTATCGCCATTCAAAAATTACATTAAAAAGATAAAAGTAACTACATTTAATGACTCTATGAAAGAGCTATTTATGACAATCAGCTGCAGCTTACACAAAATTGTCAGCCTTCAAGAGACAACCATCTTCTCAGTTTTTAATAAGAATTCTGTTTCATCAATGATTATAATACCATACTTTTTTTGTCAGAAGCGATTCAAAATATATTCAGCAGAGTTAAGTTGGGCAATTTAAAAAGATAGTGAGGGATGTCCTTTAAATTGCTGTGCATTTCAGAATAAGGACTAATGTGTCTAAGAAGGAAGATGATAGAATCCAAAGCAAAATAATTCCTGAAAATTATTTTTTACATTTAAGCAGATGATGACTGAATACTGGAGATAGTGATCAATTCGAATGATTGGTCAGTGGATGGTTTATGTTAAAATTATAAGTGATATCATTATTATTATTTATCTTTGATTTATTAAATATGAAACTCAGTCAACTGAATATTTAAAAGTGTATCACAAATATCATTGACTGGTGCTGATGGTTGAGATGGGTTGCTACCAGCATTCTAGGTATTGACCAAGTATCTTCTTAAAATGTAAGATTTTCCGAGTAGCACAGTTTTTTGCAGTTCCGCTGGTGTTATTGCAGGAAGCTGCAATTTCTTGATGTATTTTGTAAAATTCTTGGACATGATATCATGCCCCAATTACAATGAGTATCACTGTTACATGTTTCATCTATAATCACGTAGTTTCGATGGCCAGATCATGATATTTCGTGATTTTTTCCAGTTCTTTTTCTTCAACTCTGGCATCTCCCAGTACAGTGATATCAATAAATTGTACACTTCGGTTTTCAACAACTGTGATATCTGACATGTTGTGTTCCAAACTAATAATAGTAATAACAATAGTAACAATAGTAACAATAATATAGAATTAGTTCACCTGGACATGTTTCTTTTCTGGTCTGCTTTGCAAGGTTGAAAACCGTAGACATGCATAGTTTATTCTGCAAATGGCAGAATAGATTTTAAAAAACTACCGTATATCTAAAAGATAAAAGACTGTTTCTCTTTTAATAGTCTCTTGTCCAGATAAACTTTCCCATTAAGGAAGCCAGCCTCAAAAATGAATGCTAACCTCCTGACAGCTCTTCAGAATATAATATCCTGAATATCCTTTCGAGGACTATATGTATCACCATGAATCAGCTTTTCTATTCTGGCTATTCAAAGTAGATGTAGCACTTTCAACAGGCAATTGTCTGGAACTCCATCTGGAATTAAGTTCAACTGAATGCAGTGTAACTTTACTTCAGAGTAGACCAGCTTAAGATCACAACATTTTAGTGGCTTTCATAGCCTTTGCCTCATTCTTTTTACAGCTCTACAAAGCGGTTGATTAAAGAAAAACCCATCTTCTTAGGCTATCCACCTGGTTCTTTCTGGTTGAAGTAAGTCTACAGTATGTAAAATATGATATTGCATCTTTACAGTTCATGTTTCTCTGTGTTTCTCAACCTCAGAATTCTGGCAGTTTTGGGGATTCGAGTTCACATATCTTAAATTTGCTGAGGTTGAGAAACATTGTTCTATCTGAAGGCCTCTCTCTCTTTCTGGGAAGGGATGGAAGTGCAAGTTTGGAACAATGGACTAAGACTGGGAAGTCCTCAGCTGAATTCTTTGCTTAGCTTTGAAGCTCACTGAATGCTAGCAGCCAAAGCTAGTTAGTTACACACTTCTGTCATTGGGTGGTTGTGAGAATGAAATGGAAGCAGGAGGTCAGCTGTGGCCACCTTCACTTCCTTTTGGGGGAAATAATCAGAATAATACATGTATAAATCATTCTGGATCAGTGATATGCCTTTGGAACCAGCACATTCCATATGGATAGTTGTTGATTTATGACTGGTTGCTTAGCAACTGCTCAGTCACTATGGTTCCCCCTCTCTCCCTCAAAAAAGTTACTTATGACCCTGTTTAATGGTTAAGGCCATTGTTTAATGGTTAAGGCCAATGGTTAATGGTTTAATGGTTAAGGTCATTGTAGCACCCTTGTGTCATTTGCCCTTATAGTCAATTGCAGGGATACTGCAGCTGCCTCCCCCGCAGGCCTTGGGCCTACTTCCTCCCCACTTCACTAGGTCCCTGCAGGCTTGCATTAGGCCTCCTAGAGTCTCCCTTACCCCTAAGCTGTCCCTTGCTTTACTTAAAGACTGCATCGGGGAAAGCAAGGGTGGAGTTATTATGCGAGGCAATCACATGGTCACCTCACTTAATGACTGCCATGAGTTACGATCATATTTGGTAGGCTCCATTATGGTTGTGAGTTGGGGATTATCTGTACTATGCATGATTTGTCTTCTATTACATCTTCCCTTACCTGGGAATGACGGCAGCTAAAAAGCTAAATGTTTCTACCTTGAATGACAGAAGGAAGAACCACTATGAACAACCAGACAAATAAAATGTGAACCCAGGCCAAAAATGCTTCAGAAAGCACTTACCCACCCCATCCCAATTCTCATGAAGATACTATAAATGTGGCAAGAGTGGTTGCAAGATTCTGCTCTGATAGCTGTTCTAATAAAGGGGGCAGGTTCAGGTCTGCAATGTCTTTTTCTTAGTTTCTTACCTTAATCTAATGTAGGTCGTCCTCAGTTTCGTTCCTTCATTCAGTGACCAAATCTGTGGTGGGACTGAATGATAATGCTACTTACGACAGGTCCTCAAAGTTCTGGGTGCTTGGTGTCTGGGAATTGCATGGCCTCAAATTCTAACATTCCCTGCCAGCTTCCCACAAAGTAAAGTCAATGGAGAAGCTGGGAAGAAGTCATGGTCACATAACTAAATTAATGTTCCACGCAGTCCTTGCTTAAAGATGGCTATCAGGTCTGCAAAAACTGGCATCACTAAGCAGTGCAGTCACATGACATCATGCTTTACACTTGCTTAGCAACAGAAATTCCAGTCCTAATTGTTCTTAATTAAGAACTGCACGGAGGGCTGATACAATTGTCCCAATCTTTTCATGCAGAGAAACTACCCAAATCTTCTAAATCACCAATTCTATAATTTACAGGGACAGACAGTGATCCAAATGGTTTTGGCCAAGCCAAACGAATAATATTTTCTCATCATTATTGTAATTTTCTAAAATATACCCAGTAGATCACAAATCTCAGCTTATTTCCTCACTCTGTCCCTTTTACAGATATAATTGAAAAGATAATACAGGAATTGGACATTCCAACCTGCAGTATTTAAGCACATCCAGCAATGAGAACTTTTGCTGATACCTTGATGCTCTTTTTCTGGTTTTTCTGATTCTCTCTTTTTCCAGTGAATTACAGCTACTTCTCTTCCTTGTTGCTAAATGTATTTACAGTAAATGTCATATTAAACATGATTTATTTCAGTCTCTGCTTTTTATTTTCCACGTATTTTTGGAGAGCACTGGATGTTAAGCAAAGGAGAACAGATTTAAGGGATCAACATCATTACTGGAAACTGCCTTTTCTTTTGAAAATCCCAGATTTGTGTGTGTGTGTGTGTGTGTGTGTGTGTGTGTATACATGTATGTATGTGTGTGTATGGTACACACACACACACACACCACTCTTCAAATATATACGTGTGTGTGTGTGTGTGTGTTTTCTTAAGTGTTCATGGGTATTTATATGTATGGTATTCAGCTTTGTTCGAGTATTTCATCACGTCATTATAGTTGTGCTTTTAAAGTTGTAGCGACGTTTCAGCAGAATCTCATCTTCCATTATCAGGCTTCTGTATTGTGTTTGTCTGTGTGTCAGACTTTCACAGCCGTTTTTTTTAAAAAATTTGGTGCTAGCCTATTGCTGTGTTAGAATGTTTTTTTTCTTCATTCTGATTGGTTGGGAGTCTTGGTCTGTGTTTATTGGTCTTAGTTTGTTGTGTTCTGCTTGATTGGTGTTTCTAATATCTTCTGTCTGTTTTGTAGCGTTTTTTTGTCTTGATTAGCTGGCAACATTGTGTTTCCTGTATTGGGGGCTTTTAGTGTGGCTTGGCTTCAGGTGAATGACTGGCTATCATTTATTAGGAAGCTAAGTTTCATCTGGGTGGCTGGCTGGGGTGTGTTTGGGCTGGAGGTATCGGGGGTGGGGGGGGAATCTGTTTGTGCCCAGGTGCTTGACTGGCTTGTGGTGTGGAGATTTTTTTGTTTGTGAGTGCAGGCTTACAGATAATTGACAGTCTGGTGGAATCATCTCTTCTATTCATGCTTTCAGGTCTTTTTTCAATCTCTATGGCTTCTCTGATAATTCTGTAGCTGGGGTTTTCTATAGTGGCTAGGGTTTTGGTGCCATTGAAGTAGGTGCTATCACCTGTGGCTTTCATGTGTTAGACTACTGAGGAAGTGTGTTCCAGCTTTTTTACTGCATTTTTGTGTTCATCAAGGTGGGTACTTATTCTTCTATTGGTCTGTCTGATGTATGTGGCAGGGCATGATGTGCAGGGGACTTCATATATGCCTTGGTGTTCCAGGTCAATTTTATCTTTAGGGTTTCTTAGGATGGCTCCTATTTTTCTGTCCAACATATGAATGCCACAGGTCATAGCATCGACTTCAATGGCACCAAAACCCTAGCTACTATAGAAAACCCCAGCTACAGAATCATCAGAGAAGCCATGGAAATTGATAAAAGACCTAATAGTATGAATAGAAGAGATGACTCCACGAGACTATCACTGATCTGGAAGCCTGCACTCACAAACAAAAAAATCTCTATACCACAATCCAAACAAACACCTGGACACAAACAGACCCCCTCCCCCAATACCTCCAACCAAAACACACCCCAGCCAGCTACCCAAATAAAACCTAGCTTCCTAATAAACAATTGTTGGCCATTCACAAGAAACCAAGCTGCACTAAAAAAAACCCAATACACAAAACACAATGTTGCCAGCTAATCAAGAACACAGCAACTCGAAGAGCGATAAACACAGACCTAGACTCCCAGCCAATCAGGATGAAGAAAAAACCATCCAAATAAAGCATGAAGCCAGCACCCAATTCAAACAGAAATGGCTGCTAAAGCCTGACACGCACGATTAGGCAAAAAACCAATACACAAGCCTGAGGATGGAAGATGAGATTCTGCTGAAACATCACTATAACTTTAAAAGCACAACTATTAAGACGTGGTAAAATATCCGAAGAAACCTAAATACCATACATATATACCTGTGAAAACATTTTGTCATAGGTGCCCCAAGAGGAAAGTTTTTGCTGTCACCAAAGAACACAGAGCTGTCTTTCACAGATGGTGAATGCAGGATCATTGTAATCTTGCAAAAAGATGTAAAGAACAGAAGGCAATATGAATCCCAATGGACCAAGACAATGGTCCACCAGTGTCAGAGTGTCAGTACTGACACTCATTTTGGAGCATTTTCTCTCAGGTTTATATCTACCTAATAGTAACGTCCAAATCATATTTTGTGGGCTTCCTTATTAAAATTTCATGAGAGGTAGTTGAAGGTCATAATTAAGAAACTGCTCAATTGCTCAATATTGAAAAAAATTAGTTTTCAATGAGAAAATATATTCTGTCTTCCCTTTAACCTAAAGTTTTATTCCTATGAGATGCTACCTAGCACCTCTCTGTTTTAAGCTGACTTTCCTGAGAACTAACATGCAGGAACAATTTCTCATTCTTGAATTTTTGAACTTTAAGATGATGTGATCACAGCCTCGTTCCCAAAGTTATTGCTACCTCTTCTGATAGCTGTTACTTATTGGTGAAGATCAAATCTGGAATAATAGTGTCTTCTTCAATCAGCCAGAAAATGAAACTGTCAGCAAAATCTCTTAGGCATGTTTAAGACCTTGCAACCTTGATTGATTTAGTTACTATGTCTTTCCTTCCTGAAACTACTGTAGTCTGTCTGGGAGGGCATTATCTAGTCCTTTTTGCCTGGTTTGGCCATCTATAGCATGCCATTGCCATGCATTGTTTCCTCTTTTCCATTTTCTTATCCAAATACTTAAGAGTGGACTTTCACACTTGTTTCTGGATCCCAATATACATGTGCATTTTTTTCACCACAATCACTACTACTTCCTCCTCCTCCTCCTCCTCCAGCCTACAATGAATATTAAATCGGGAATGTTGATATACGTGAGCCATTCATAAACACTTATTGGTCTGGATTAGCTTTTCCTTCAGAATGAAATACTGAATAAGCAGGAAGCCCACTTCATTGGAGACTTGTAAACATTTTTTTTAAAATGACATGTACCAATCAAAGAACGCAGAACAATTAGAGAAAGATATTTTCCATATCGGCTCATTATTTGGTCATTGAAGGCTTCCTTTATTCATGGCATATATGCAGATTGAAAAAATTAAGTATCTTAAAATTATGTTTGTAAGAGTAAAATATTTTTTAAAAATCAAAAAATGTTTGGGAAAGCAGTATAAAATTTGAAAACTTATTCCAATGGAAACCACTGTCTTCTAAAAATAACACGACAAAGGGCACACTTAGAATAATATTTTAATATTGAAGTTTAACATTTAGATCAATAATGGGTACAATTCTCAATCATCAGAGTGTTATTATTGACAGAGTTTGTACAGACATGAAGTATGAGGCAGAATCAGTGATTTTTTTAACTGTAAAACAACAAAACTATACTTATTTAGATAACTCATTTTTGAGCAAAATTTTAGCAAATGTATTTTGGTTACTACAGAACCAATAAGAGTCCTTCTCCCCCATTATTACATTTATTTACAATATGGGGTGGTTTTTTTAAAATTACATTTCTTACAACAAAATAAATGTTTTCTTTTATATCTCAAAACAAAATAGTTTCTCTATTTCTACATGTAGTTGTTATAAGAGGAAGAAAAAACACTAGAAAAATGTGCCAGCACCTTTTCTTGAATTCCCCTCCTCCTTCAGTTAAGATTATGAAATTGTTCATAATTTTCAAAAATGGTTTTTGAAAAAAAAACCTCTTCATGCTTGAAGAGTGTGTTATCTTTCCCTAATGCCTGCCCATCTGTTGGAACTGCAATTCCATCATCCTAGGATTTCCAGTTTGTGGGAGATTAATCTAAAATGGATCAAGAGCAGATCTCATGAATGTTCTGGAAAAAACTGGAACAAAGTCTACATCCCTTAGCCCCTAATGAATGATATGGATCTCCTACCTTCAGTTAGCCTTTAATTGTATTTTTCTGGTCTACTCTGCAAAAGATTGGAATTAAAAAAAAAAAATTATGCTGTGGTTGTGAAAAATTGTTAGGCATTCAGAGGCAACAAAGATACATTTGCCAGCCTGCAATTTCTCCTCTTCCCTCTCCTGTCCTGCTCTATTTCAGTTCCCAGAACTAAATTCCTTCCTCCTGCTACACCAAATGAATGCCAACACTCTGAATTTGAAAAACTATCCATCTGGATGCTATTTCTTAAATATTTATTCCCTTGTTTTTCCAAAAATATTTTATTCATCAATAAATAATGGGCATATGGTTTAGAATAGATTATGTAAGCGAAAGACACAATAGGCTTATTTCTCAATGTTTTAAAGTTTATACTTCAATTCAGAATGATCCCAAGTATCTGGAATAAGGCATAGCTCCACAGATCCATCTGTGCTACCTTTCAATATTATTCCAGAAGAGAGTTTGGTATGAGTCTATTTCTTCCATTCAATCGTGTCCAAAACCACCTGGAATTTTCTTGATGAGGTTTTTCAGAAATGGTTTGCTGTTGCTTCCTTCCTAGGGCTGAGAGAAAGACTGGCCCAAGATCAACCAACTGGCTTGTACCTTCGATGGGACTAAATTTCAGTTTCTTGGTTTCTATGCTGATACCTTACTACTAATCATACCAAATTGGCTCTGTGATATGAATCTAGCTATGTGTTGAGGTTGTTGGTATGTTGTGTGATCATGGCCAACTTAGTGGTGATTAAGAGATGCACTGTGGATCATTAAGCATGACATCATATCATGCAACTTCCTAATGGCTTCCCCATCGGCTTGCTTGTTTGAAGGCTGTGCTAAAGGTTGTAACTGACAAGAACATGACCATGGGATACTGCAATCATCATAAATGTGTGTTGGTTGCCAAGTGCCCGAATCACAGTCACATTACTGTAGGGATGCTGCAAAGGCTACTACAAGTCTCCTTTTTCAGTGTTGCTATAACTTTGAATGATTGCTGAATGAGTGGTGGATATGTGAGGATTACTTGCATTGCTCTGCTATTTCCTATTCAGGTTCTACCAACTTATCTGAAGAACTCTTCAGAACATTTGGACATAAAGCTGAGCATTTTCTTTTTATGAGCATGTAATAAAATACATTGCCACAACTAAGACAAACTCCTTTATGAAAATTAAGATGCAAATGATTTGGATTCTCTACCAGACCTGATTCTAGGAGAGGTAAGATAGAGTTGTCTTCACAAATCAATAAATCCTTTGAAAGATTTCCTTGGGAAATCAGTTGGGAACTGATTAATTACTACTGGGTTTTTTCTCAATGGGGACATCAATTTATCCAACTACTAAAACTGTTTTATTAGGTTGGATATGCTGTATTTGATAATGAAATGGGTTTCTTCCATAAATCGGTGATCAGTTTTATTTTATATTAAGGCAGGATAAAATAATAATATATATTTATTTGTAGTTGACAGTTGTGGAATGCTGCCTTTATATTTAGCACTGCTTCTTTCCCACTGCGCTTTGAGAAAATTTATTCTGATGCAAACCAGTCTTCAGGAGCAACGTCTCTCATTGCCACACAAATTAAACTCATGAAGAGTTTTGAAATTGGATGGCGATGAGAGACACTGCTAGAAAACTCAAATTTCTGTGACTTCCTTTTTTCAGCAATGAAATCTATCAAAGAAATATAATGTCTTACTGAAAGACACTTGAATGATTGTTTGAAAAATACTGCCTCTTTATAATACACAGGTAGTCCTTGGCTTATTGACAGTTCAGCCCAAATTTCTGTTGCTAAGCAAGACAGATGCTCGGTGCCTTTTGTCCCATTTTATTATCTTTCTTGCTACAGTTGTTAAATGAATTATTGCAGTTAACCATTTAACATGGTTGTTAAATGAATTTGACTCTGGGACACTGCTACTATCATAAATGTGAACCAGTTGCCAAGCATCCAAACTTTGATGATGTGACCACAGGAATGTTGCAACGATTACAAATGTGAAAAATGATCATGTCACTTTTTTCAGTGCCATTGTAACTTCAAATGGTTATAAATTAAACGAATGGTTATAAAGCAAGAACTACCTGCAACTAATTTATGGGAAATCTAAAGATGGTGTGCTGTGTCATACATCATACAAGTGTAAGACAGCATTATTCATCCCCTGAAGTTTTAAATCTGTTTAATTCTCTCTTAATATTATTCAATTCCCTATAACTATTAGGTAGGCAGGACAATTGGTATTATTTTAAATATTATCTTTATTTTTAACATGTGACACGATTTAAATTTGTTTAAAAACCTTCAAAATTTGTGTTGTGGGGCAGATTTTTTTGAGGAAGGTTTGTCATTTACATGCAGTGGTCATTGTATGACTAACCACACTTGTTTATGGACCATTTTGTGAATTGCATCCATAACATGCTTTCTGAAGGTGAAATATGCCTACTGGCTTCAAAAGATAAGAAATAATGTTGTCTCATGCCAATCAGCAAGAACCAATTACTTGATTCTTCTCTATATTTAGTAGTGACACTATAAGAATTTGAAATTCCATAGTGGAGCAGCCTAAGAAAGAGATGAGCTTACCAGACGACTTGGCCCACAGTTCTATAGTATAGAGCATAAAGAACACAGAGCCAGCTTGGTTTCCAAAAATAGCAGCCCACATGGAAGCTTGGGGTATAAATGTATGCAATTTACCTTTCACTTCCTTGCTAGCCTCACTGCATTACAAAAGACACAGCAAATAGTCACTTGGCTGCATCGAACATGCAGGCCAAAGTGGATCATCTAAGAGTTCTCTGCAGGAAATGGTGCCTTCTAAGTTCCTAACAAAGGCATCAATTTATGCTATTAGAGAAAATAAGGAGAAACAATTGTTCATTGTCAATCACATTTCTCATCAATGTAGCTTTTTTCAGTTTAGTTTTTAAGTACTGGAGCTAAAATGCACAAAGAAAATAAATTAAATATAAATTAATTTTTGCTGCATACTTAACTGTCCAAAGCTCCAAGTGGAGCTTTGGCTTAATCTGTTCAGAAATGAATCTAACTGACTTACTCCCAGGCAAATATGTGTAGCAATCTTCCTTAACACTATGACATGCCAGGATACGGGATAACAATTTTGGGAAATTAACTTTAACACATCAGGTTAATTTTTTTTAAAGCAGAGTATATCCATGTAACACACTATGCATTGCTTTCAATTGAATGATATTACAGTGTGTACAATTTATTGTATGCTAAAAAAATAGATATGCATTTGTACTTTTTAAAAAGCCTGCAAAATATTTATCTTATTCTCCAAAAACATGAATCTTCATTCCAATATGATGACCACACTCTAAAACACAGTGAACTAGTAAACAACAGGGGCTCAGTAGGGTTACTTTAAAACAATTTTCTTTAGGATTGTATGCAAAGTGTGCTTTCATATTTATTGTTCTGGTCCTTCTTTTTGTAAGCTGTTTTGAGTGCTAGAAATGCAAGATTAAATATTCTATGACCATCAACAACAAGAAAAGGAAAAGCAATGGTTTAGAATGAACTATAGGACAGGATTGAACAATTTCTTTTTCTGTCCAGTGTTATAAATCCAGGAGAGGTTAAACTATGGAGCCCGCATGATGATAATCGATGGGATAGAAACAAGCTCTCTGTGGGATTTTGTGATCTGTAAAGTCATCCATTTTCTCTGCAACCCTGAGCTCCTGTTTTCTTGATATCTTCTCTCTCCTTCTGTCTCTCCCCTTCTTCTCTGTCAACCAAGCAAGGTTGTGTGGAAAGGGAGGAATCACTTTTGCCAAATAATTTTATTATCTTTTGACATTATAACTTTAACTTTTTTGAAAGGAGACTGAGGACCACTTGACATTATCTTTATTATTCAAGAGAATAAGAACAGAATCTTGAAAACTGTCAGAGCTTCTTTGTACTACATCTTATAATGAGCAAAATTAATTTGTATGTGTGTTATTTTGATTTTCTTTCTCATGTTTCCTTATTTCTCACATCTGAGTAATATTTTCTGAATTAGCACCCTTTATAGTTCACTCACCCCTTCCTAGTCCCAAGGCCAGATATGTATTTTATCACATGGATGAAGAGAGATAATAAATGTTTGCATTGCTACACTACATTACTTCTTCATTTGTACACACCTTGAGCTCCAATATCTATCTTATTTTGGGAGCACACATTATCTTGGCAGCTAGTAACCATCAAAATAGCGCAAACAGTGACACTGACAATTTTTCTGTTAAACACATTTCCCTCCCCTTAAATCAATGGCTTGGCTGAATTCACCTAGACATGAAATCACATTAACAAAGCAACATACACATTTCCTTTAAAAAAAAAAAAACCTCCTCACAGGATTGACTGTCAATTAAACAAAGAAGCAAAAAAGAATTTAAGCATCATGATTATGAAATAGAAACAGGGAGGGCAACATAGAGACATTTCTCCCACTTATTTGCCATACTGTTACCTTTTATCAATTGCTTGCATGGTAACTCAGGAATATTTTATTATTGAATTTTGCAAACAACACCCACATCTCTAAGTAGCACCCAATAAACCAAAACAAACAAAAACTCAAAATAATGTGGCATAATGTTGCTGTACATTCAAAGTGGAAATTGTTGAACAAACAACAGAAGGCCAAAAAAAAAGTGCTCTCTACTACTAAGATGTTGTAATACAGAAAATATGCACCTGTGTGTGTGCAAGAGAGGCTTTAATATCAGATTTCTATTCCCTTGCTGGTCAAAAGATAATTAAAATGCCCACTGAAGCACACAAAACAATAATCAAAACACTTCTCAATGGCTTTAATATGAACCCAATTACTTATATGAAGGAAGTACCAGGGCAATTAGTGAGTCTGTGCCTTTTCCATTGCAAAAAGTATTTTCTCTCCTTTGCCTGCACACCTTGGCTCTTCCCTGAGTCATCTTCATGTGTTGCAAGCTCGTCCTAAGCCAAGTCCCAAACGGCCAAGCTGTAAATAAAAAATTCCCATTAGAGATACTAGACCTGGATACCCTGCAGACATTTTCCGTATCTTTTATTTTTCCCCACCCCAACTTTTAAGCAAATGAAACAGGTTTAGAATGTGTGCGTTATGGTTGTCTAATTATATCCTTGGCATATAGAAATGGTCTCGAGTGGTGTAGTGGCCTAGAGGTGGAACTCTCACTTCACAATCAGGAGGCTGTGAGTTCAATCCTAGGTAGTGGAAGATGTTTCTCTCTCTGGGCACAATGTCTGCTGTGAACTCTGCATAGGTGTCAGGAAGGGCATCCAGTTAGTAAATGCTCACATCTGCTTCTGGACCAGACATTTCTATCATTAGTCAAATGACTGCTCTTCCTTTATAAGCTATACATAATCCAACTTTTGGTTGGATTATGCTACACAGATGGTATGGTGATTTTGTGGGCATATATTGACTATATTCAGCTCACAGTAACAGATTTAAGAAAACTACAATATTTGGAGAGACATGGTTAACAATTTTCAGCATGCCATTTTGAAAACTATCCCTGTTATATAATCTTCCTTGAAGATTGTGTGGTTCTTGGTGCTCTCTGAACTTGGTGATTTTCTTGCAGAAGTTTCATTTCCAAACTAGGTGACATTATCATTTCTTGAAGACTGCATGTAGAGATTTGAGACTGCCCTGTAGAAAATTGCCATACCTATTCCTTTTAACTTCAGAGTTTTTCTGTATTCATGGTGAGGGTCTTCCACACAGTTGTTTTAGGCATTTCTTCTGAGATATTAATATCTGCAGGATCAGGCCTACAATAACGTTTTCATTAAGAGAATTTCTTATTTTATAAAATTATTTTCATCATTTAGTTGATTCCCCTGCCTTAAACGAGATAGCAAATCATTCACGGACTATTTCCAAATACAACACATATACTTCAGTTTCTTTCAAAACACTGTATTTTATGATTAGGAAAATTGTCCTTTTCCCTGATTACATGAATAAAGCCATGACTATTGTAATTATAAAGCCAGAAGTCTGGAATGCCAGAAATTTAAATATTAAAAGCGACCGTCAATGAACAAATACAGCTCATACAAATGGGTGAGTAGAGGCAAGGAATAACACATCCATTTTTCTAATATTATCATCCTTTTCTTAGTTGTATATCACCCTCATTAAATAGAGGTAGTCCTTGACTTATGATCATAATTATGCCCAAAATTTTTTGTTGCTAAGCGAGACAGATGTTAAGTGAGTTTTGCCCCATTTTACGATCTTTCTTGCCACAGTTGTTAAAAAGAATCATTGCAGTTCTTAAATTAGTAACACGGTTGTTATGTGAATCTGACTTCCCTGCTGATTTTGCTTGTCAGAAGGTCACAAAAGGTGACCACAGGACACAGCAATCGTCAAAAATGTGAATCAGTTGCCAATCATCTGAATTGTGATCAAATGACCATGGGGATGCTAAAATGGTTGTAAGAGCAAAAAATGGTCATAAATACTTTTTTTTTACTGCTGTTGTAATTTCGAATGATCATTAAATAAATGGTTGGAAGTCAAGGACCACCTGTATCCACTTTGGAATAGAAAGTTCAGTTAGTTCAATATCAGCCTTATTTTCTTCAATGGTACTCCAAACTCCAAATAGTTTCTTTTTAGAGTGAGATGGGTGTCATACACATTAAATCAATCAATCAATCAATCAGGAATAGGAAAGCATGAGTGATGGTGCAGTGAACTTAATTATAGTTTAAATAAAATCTTTTAAAATGGCCTTGAATTGAAAAACTTTTTTTTCTTTCAACAACAATTAGAGAACTTGAGTCCTTCTATGGGCAAAATATTTTGTCCCAGAACATGCCGGAAATTCTACGGTAACACAATACAACAGGATACTAAGCATGAATGAAGGGACTTGTTTTTTTTTTCTTCAATAATGTGTGTCGGGGAAAAGAGTAGGAGAAATGCAGTCCTTTGTTAGATCTGTTTCTAGAAACAAGTTTTCAGTACAGCTTCAAGAACTAATCAGGAAAGGGCACCCGCAGAACAAACAAGCAATTTTGATTTTTTTTTTTTTTAAGTATAATAGCAGCTGCATAAGAGCCATGGTGGTGCAGTAGTTAGAATGCAGTACTGCAGGCTACTTCTCCTGATCACCAGCTGCCAGCAATTTGGCAGTTCGAGTCTCACTGGCTCAAGGTTGACAAAAGGGGTGACTTGGAAGTAACACTTGGAGATGATTGGTCCCTCCCATAAGACATAAAGGAGGATCAAGGGGACATGAGACTTTGCAGGAAGCAACTTTGTTTATTCTGGTTGATTTAACATCTGAAGCTCTTTGTTGACTTTGTGCTCTGTTTGGCCCTGTACAACTAATTGGCAATTTAGTCGTTGGCAGCATTTCAAGGGAGATAAAGGTGGGTGCTTATCAGCCTTATCCTGAAAAGACTGTAGCAGACTTCTGATGGACTATTCATAAACTGTTTGGGACTCATTACAGGCTGTGAATGCATGTAATTCACAGCCGTTGAAATAATAAAAAAGGAGGGTTTGGGAACAGCATGTGATTGTTACTGCCTCAGGAAGTCTTGGTCAGAACAGCTATTGCTATTGCATTGTTTGGGGGGGGGGGGGTCAGAATAAGAACAATCTACAGAAATAGTTCCTATAAGAGGACAATGCTTTAAAACAGTTGCATGCTTTTGAGTTTAAAATCTTCCTCCATGTAGATAATTAAAAACCTAACAAAAAAATAGGATAGAGTTGTGGCTGATGCTAGTATCCAAGGCATTCTTAAATGGAAGGAGAAGCCACCCCCAACCACGATGAATGCTATGTTAACTGGTGCAGGTTGGTGCTATACCAGGACTGTCAAACTCCCAGCCTGCAGGCCGGATGGGTCATGTGCTGGCCATGCCCATGCCTGGTTTAGCGAAGGGGGGAAAAGTCATGTGATGATGCCGTGACAACATGAATTGACACCTCTGTGCTATGCAGTTGAACAACAATAAGGGCAAATTTTTAAATATTTTTTTTGGGGGGGACAACTTCCAAACTTGGTCCTTTTTAAATTTTGGAAATAGAAATTCCAGCAGCTACACTCCATATCATTTCCCATGAGGTGGGACACAGCACAACAGGGCCCCGTGTATATTTACAAAGCTGGAAATTATTTAAGATGCTATTCTTTTAAAAATGCCAGTGATGGAGCCATGAGTGTCTGCAAATGAACACAGTTGTAAAAAAGGTTGATACCACTCAAAAGATGTGCCAAAGAGTGTTCCGTATCTTCCTAAATAGGTTAGTAGAAGAATTAAAATAGTAATAGCAGCAGCAACAACAACAGCACAAACAACAACAATGTAATAATTGCATTTAGCTTTTTTTTTTTTTTTACCTAATGTCAATTTTTGGTACATTTTTTGAGTTTCCTGGAACTGTCAAATAATTTGAAGTCATTGGAGACATTTCAGCTACAGCTGAGGTACCATCTTCTATCATATTCTGAGATTCCTTTTTAACACAAGAAAAATTCTGGTTAAGACTGACAAAATCATCTGCACATAGACCAACCAAAGTTTTCTATGACCAAATTGATAATGGTTACCTTTGGATAACATTTTCATCATTTTATTTAGCATCATTTATCAACTTTCATGACATTTGCTGACAATCAAGAAACAAGTTTAAAACCAAAGTAGCCTGATCTGCATTATGCCCTGAACATATTATTTTTTCTGAATTCCATCATTACTGTATTAAAGTGTTCCAATTTACTTAGTACCTACATAGTCCATGCCTGGAGGCAGTGAATTTCTTTCTAACATGGTGTAAAATATGAATCTCTTTCCAGGAAATTACCACCAGAGTCAGAAAGTTATGCCCAATGTGACCTAAGGGCCCACAATATTCACAGCAATTACCACCGAAAAGAGAGTGGGAGATGGCAAAAGATCATATCCAGATAGGCTAGGACCTCAGTAAAAAAAAGTCTGGGACTTCAATACAGAGCAGATAAGAAAAAAAGATATGGAAACATCAGAAAAAAGGACTGAGTGACATCACTTGTGTCGAAGGCCACTGAAAACGGGCTCCTGATCTGTTTTCGGTTGTGACATCCTCCTGCAGCCCCCTGCCAGTAAAAAACAAAGCTCGGATGGGCTGTGCATGCCCCCACAGAGCCCTGTTTTCAGCCACAACAGCTTCCTACAGCCTTCTGCTAGTAAAAACAGAGCTCTGTTTTCACTGCTAGAGGGCTGCAGGAGGCTGTCACTGCCAAAAACAGGGCCTGGGGGGGCCACACATGCCCCCCTAAACTCAGTTTTTGCTGGCAGAGGTATTGCAGGCTGGTCCTTCGCTGTTTCCAGAGTGGCCCCATGGGCCAGATCTAAGCATCCCGCAGGCCAGATCCAGTTTGACATCCCTGCAATCCTTTGTTAGCTGAAGCGGGCAACTTTTTCCACTAAAAACTGTTTTTCCTGGTGAAATTTCTGGAGAGAAAAAACTATTATGTTTTCAAAGAAAGATCTAATGCTCCCTCTAGTGGTCACTCATGAGAGCATAGAAGCAAGACATGAAAGCATCCTTGCGCTGTTTCACTGTAGTGGTGATTATGTTAGTGAGGTGCCTAGAAAAGATCTGACTTACTCTCCCAAAAGCACTGGACATCTACTTGCAGAAGCCAGCGGTCACATCAGATCAGCAGCACACAAGAAAAAGGGACATGGAGTACAGTGTCCAGAGGCCCAAAAGCAAATGATATGAATGTTGGATGGGTTTCTGCCCCTGATTATATCATCACTCAGTGCAGTTCCTGATAAAGAGCCATATACAGCCACAATTGTGTCATGAAAAAAATGGAAAATATCAGTTATGGGCCAAGGATGAGATGGAAACAGTATCATGAGAACATAGCAGGTTGCAGTTAGGGGAACATGTGGATGAACCTTTGTAAGGGAGAATCAGGATTAGACCTATAATTGCCATGCCTATTCTGTCTGAATTTATGTAAAGAACTGAATGGACCACATATATATGCTGAAAAATTAGGAGAACCTTTAATATAGTGTAGTTTAGTGTAGTGGTTATAGTGTCAGACTACAGACCGATACACTGTGAGTTCTAGTCCTGTCTTAGGCCAGCTGAGTGACTTTGGGCCAATCTCTCTTTCTCATAATCCCAGTCCACTTCCCAGGGTTATTGGAGGTGGAGGAAATAGGAAAAAGGAGTATTAGGTATGTTCACTGTCTTGAGTTACCTATAAAACTAATAAAGGCAGGATAAAAATAAATAGCACCTTTTTTTTCTTTGGAATTCCAGATTGTGTAAAGACAACAAATTATTTCACGTTACCCAAAAGGGATAAAAGATGTTGACAAAGATCAGTGAGAAGAGATAGGAAAATCTTTTAGTCCCTAAGCAGAAGAAAACTTTGAAAAGAGCTCACTAAAGACTCATCCTTTCAATTCTGCTGAAACACACTTAATTTCAAACATACAGCCACAATACCAACACACATATCTTGCTACTAAGTACAAGTTGGCCACAACATTATGGCCACAACTGAGCCTAAAATTTCTGTTGCTAAGAGAGATAGTTGTTAAGTGAATTTTTAATCACATGGCCATGTGGATGCTGCAATTGTCGTAAATGTGGAAAACAATTGTAAGTCAATTTTTTTCAGTGCTGTTGCAACTTTGGTCACTAAATGAACTGTTGCAAGTCGAGGACTACCTATATGTGTACTTAAACTTACTCACATCTTCTTTTGCCTTTTGGATAGCATCATCTAATGTTTTCTTCTTGCTTTCTGGCATGGGATCATCAAGCCAGCTGAGTTCCCTCTTTGAAAAGCATAAATACATGACCTTCCGAACAAAGACCAGTGCTAAAACCTTTGGAAGGGAGAAAAGAGAAAGGAGATTTTTTTGGTGGGCAGGGGGAGAGTAACATTCCTGAGATGACAACAGAATTCACTGGAAATGAGCAAAGTAGATAACAAGCACCCAGAGAAAATAAATAGAAAGAGAGAGCAGCAGAGAGTAAGTCACGCATTGTCAAGGTCTCTTTTTCCAAAAGTTTTCATTATGGAAAATATAGCTTGTTTTTATGCTAATTCTGGGGCTATTGTTCTCCCATTGTTAAATAAACACAACCATGGGTCTTTTGTGATACTGCTGAAACCAATAGGAAAAGGCAAGAAACAATCAATAGCCACAGTCATTCCCATCTTCAGAAAGGGAGACCCCAGTCTTGTTGAAAATTACAGACCAATCTCCGTATGCTGCGTGATCTGCAAAGTCATGAAATCAATTATTAACCAATCCATTTCCCTCCACTTAAGAGACAAACAACCTGCTCTCTGATAAGCAATTTGGTTTCAGGAAAAAACTATCCTGTAATCTGCAACTCTTACACTGCAAAAACATATGGACTACACAATTTGATCAGAGCAAAGCAATAGATGCAATTTACATAGACTTCTGTAAAGCCTTTGATTCAGTGGTGCAAGACAAACTACTTCTAAAACTAAAATCTTATGGCATCTCCGGACACCTGCATAATTAGATAGCTGCATTCCTGTCAAACAGGCAACAAATGGTCAAAATTGGGAGCGCCCCAATCAAATCCCATACCTGTTAACAATGGTGTCCCCAAGGCAGCGTTCTTGGACCAACTCTCTTTATACTTTACATAAATGACCTTTGTGATCATATTAAAAGCAACTGTGTTCTTTTTGTAGCTGATGAAAAAGTATTCAACACCACCGACAATGCTGCTACACTTCAAAAAGACCTTGACTATGCTCTGTCTTACATATTGGCAAGAAAAATCAAAAAATAAAATACAAGCTGGACGGACAAGACTTTGTAGATGACTGTCACTCTGTCAAGGACCTTGGAGTTCTCATCTCCACTGATTTAAGTGCTAGAGCCACTGCAACAACTTTGCCAAAAAGGCATTCAGAGTTGTTAACCTAATCCTGCAAAGCTTTTTCTCTGGTAATATTGTACTACTAACTGGAACATACAAAACATTTGCTTGATCAATTCTTGAATACAGCTCATCTGTCTGGAATCCACACTGCATATCGGACATTAATACAATTAAGAGAGTCCAGAAATATTTCACGAGAAAAGTCCTCCACTCCTCTCCTCGCAATATAATAGCCTATGCCTCCAGACTTGAAATTTTAGGCTCAGATAACTTAATACTACGCCACTTTCGGTCTGACCTAAGAGTAGAACATAAAATTATCCATTACAATGTCCTGCCTGTCAATGACTACTTCAACCTCAACAATAACGAGCACACAATAGATACAAACTCAGGGTAACTTGCACGAAACTCGATTGCAGGAAATACGACTTGAGCAACAGAGTGGTGAATGCCTGGAATACTCGACCCGAGTCTGTGATTTTGTTCCACTAACCCCAAACACTTTAACCTCAAACTGTCTACTGTTGACCTCACCCCATTCCTAAGAGGTCTGTAAGAGGTGTGCATAAGCGCATCAGCGTGTCCACCATCCCTGTTTCATGTTGCCTTTTATTCGCATCTATTTCATGTATTAATAATCATGTTTATACTTATCTATACCTATACCTTATACCTAACATATAATCATGTTTATACTGTATATTAAATATATACAGTATATAATACAGTATATATATTAAATATACTTATATACTGTATATCAAATGCATGCTTGAAAAAATAAAATAAAAAATACAGAATTCATTAGGAACAGTGGATGAAAAAAAAAAGTAGATTTAATTATCTTGGAGCTATTAGGTAGGTATTCAGAAATAATCACACTGAGAGAAAATCAGATATTTTAACTCCAAGCACGCAATTAAAACCACAACTCTTCTAGTAAAAGAAAGGCTCATGTCAAGAAGCACACTAAGGGTATTCCTCACTTACTGACTGTCTCTTTTAGCAACCATTTCAAGGTTGCAACCAATCCTCTTCATTTATGACCATCACAGCATCCTGCAGCCATGTGACCACTATTCATAGACTTCACAGTCGGCTTCCAAACAAGGAAAAATAATTGGGAGAACACAGAAACCAAATCTCAAGTTGTGGTCATGTGATGTCTCATTTAATGACCCTGGTGCTTAGCGATTGCCAGTCCCAGTAAAGGTCAGTAAGTGAGGACTACCTCTACAGCCCACTTAAACATACAAGCAAGATTTCTATTAATTAATACTGAAATTTAGAAAGACACAATAGATGGTACTGACCTGCTATGCCAATTGTACGAGAAATGAGAAATGGCATGTTCAGTCAGATTTACAAACTACAAATTCGGATAAATGGAAATTTATCTGAAATTTATCCTAATTTCCATTTTGTAAATGGTTTCACTGTTAATGATTTCCCCTTAAGCCACCAGCAGTTGGCATCAGGCTAGAAAGCAGGAGGCCTCAAATTCAAGACCCACCTTAGCTATGAAAGCCAGCTAGGTATCCTTGGGCCATCACTTTCTCTCATCCCAACTCACCCACAGGGTTTTTGTTGTGGGGAAAATAGGAAGAAGAAAGTGTGTCGAGTATGTTTCCTACTTTGAGTTATTTGTAGACAATAATAAAGACAAGATGCAAATAAATAAACAAACTATTGTCACTCACCTGTTCTCTTGACATAGGAATAATATATAACTAACAACCCATTTCTGAAGCCTTACAACTCAGGATTTTCAGCAAAAATCAGGTCTTCTCAAAACTGGGAAATGTCATACCAGATCCCAAAGTTAATGCTTTTAAGATGAAATTCTGACTCTGCCTCCCCATGCCCTTATGACAGAGATGGATACTTCAGCTTAAGTATTTTTACCATCATGGGAAAGATAATGGCTGCAGGAGATGTCTTGACAACCCATAGAATGATCAGACAGGTGAGCTGGATCATTGTGAAGAGATACACTTTCCTCAGAGGAACATGTCGCAGGTAAATGAAATCAGGCTGATGCTTGGTGGGCATTCCCATTAGCTTCAGGCGATCAAAAAACTAGGAAAATAGTGCAACAAAAACAGAGCATGTGTTGAAAAAGATCCAACTGGTAGAGTAGGCATTCTAAAAATCATATTGTTCCAACCAAGCATCCTGGAATTGTTCATCCTGGCTGGGAAGGCAAGGCAGAGTACAACTAACACTTTCATGGATGTGCTGCCATAAGGAAACCATTGCACAGCCTAGTACATGGTCAAGAGCATTTTTCACACAAGAGCTTTGGTCAATAATAGGAAAGCCATTCATTCTTTAAATCTGCATCCTATGAACAGGAATCATATATATTTCCACCCATGGTCAAAAAGCACTTCGATAAAATTCATTTTGAGTGGTTTCCCAGGGAACCCCTTATGTTATATGTGGTAATATACTTTTAAACAGTATATTTCTCAACCTCACAATGTTAAGATGTATAGACTTCAACTGGCTGGGGAGTTCTGAAATTCCACAGATCTTAAAATTGTGAGGATAACCTTATTGTGAGGATAAGGTTAACCTTGAGGATAAGGTTAAGAAATACCACTCTTAAACAATAACGTATCCTCACAACTTATAGTTTTGAACTCAAGTTCAAAACAGGAATACGAGTTCCTGTGCAAGAACATGTATTCTATTGGTTGTTGTAGAGGTAAACTACTCTGTAGTTTATCAGAGCCCCCAAGTTTGATTAAAGTTTGGAGGGTGTGGTGCAACTGAGATGATGCAATGAAGGAGTTTGTGTTCTGAAAGGGTGTTGAGCCATTCTTATTATGGCTGAGGGATAATCAGACATTACTGCAGGGAGTAATGGATTACCAAATCTGCATTTCTAAAAGCTGGTCTCAGCTCAGTATCTTGGTGGGGGAAGGGAGCTGGAGCTCTGAGTTTCTGTCCCCCTTAGGATTTTTATTTCTCTTCTAGGAGAAATATTTTATCCTGCCTTTTTAATATTTCTCAAAATATTTCGTTCTTCTAGGAGAGGGGTGAGTGCTAACTTTCTACAGGATAATGCTGCAATTATTGTTCAAACCATGTTGGCCCCCACAGCCAAGAAACTGAGATGAGCACCATGTCCTAGATTCAGATACGGCTGCCTTTTTATTATGGCTATCAAGTACTGGTACTATGGCTACCTGGTATTTACAACTACTATCTGGTGGAACACATGTTTTCTCTCCTCAAAAAACAAAGCTCTTTTTTCAGTATTCTGATGTCCCTACCACTTACAAAAACTCACCACAAACATTAACTATTCAAAGGCCCAGACATCCTTTCTGTGCTTACATAAGATATATATATATAAATATATATATACACATATAAATACCTGTATTTCATTCAGAGAAGAAACACCCATGTATAAAAACACTCCATAGAGAACAGGCATCGGTATAAACTGAAAAGAAAAAATATATAAGTACTACATGAGATGGAGTTTAGGTATATCACTAAATTCTTTATAACTAAAAAATAATACTATATTGTTTAAAAATACAGGTCGTCCTCGACTTATAACACTTAGTTTAGTCACAGTTCAAAGTTACAACAGCACTGGAAAAAGTGACTTATGACTGTTTTTCACATTTGCAGCTGTTGTAGCATCCCCTAGGTCATGTGTTCAAAATTCAGCCACTTGGCAACTGACTCCTATTTATGACAGTTGCAGTGTCCCTGAGTCACGTGATCAACGTTTGTTTCTTTCTGACAAGCCAAGTGAATTGGGAAGCCAGATTTACTTAACAACCGTGTTTCCAACTTAACTGCAGCAATCCACTTAACAGTGGCAAGAAATGTCATAAAATAGGTCAAAATTCACTGAACAGCTGTCTCATTTAGCAACAGAAATTGTGGTTGTTAAGTCAAAGACTACCTGTATAGCTTCTCACCAATATGACATCTTTTTTTAAAAAAACAAAACTATTCAATCAGTTAAACAAACTGGGGAAAATTAGTATGTTTTGGCAACTGCACTATTATGTAACCTTTTTACTTGGGGAAAAGAGGCACAACTACACAAAGGCAACCCTAATTTAATGTGGTTGTTCAATTGAGTGGTGATCACCAGGGTCCTGCAAAGGCCAAGAACAACAGTGTACTCTCCTTTCTAGAAGGTTTTAGACAGGAACTTGATAAGCACCTATCAGGGATGGTTTAGTACAGGGGTTCCTAACCTGCCAGGAACCAGTCCACGCAAGCGAGCAAAGCACCATCTGCACATACATGGGATACAAGCAGTATGCAAAACCACACTGCTCCGGTCCGGAGAAAAACGTCCCTCCAGATCCCTGGCAACTCAAAAGCTTGGGGACCACTGGTCTAGTAGATTTCTACCCTCTTGAATTGCAGAGTTCTGAATTAGTTTTCAGAGAAGGAAAGAGTACGGAATAAGGTATTATATTTAAACAGCAAGGGTTGTGTTTATGAACAATTATGATAGCTTTTATTTAGAGAATAATCACTCTTCATCTTTATAACCAAGGATTTATTAAGGTTAATTTCAGTATCAAATCTGTCTTTAATCTGCGTCACGGGATACAGTGTGGCATTTACACTGAATTTTATTTTGAAATTGAATGCAGAAAATCATACATTAACAGTTGCATATTTCTCTGGCTGTGATAGTCCTCAACTTACAACCATTTGTTTAGTGACCATTCGAAATTACAACAGCACTAAAATAATGTATTGTAACTGGTCCTCATGCCTATAACCATCACAACATTCCCATAATCACTTGGCAACTGGTATGTATTTACCATGCTTGCAGGGTCCTAGGGTCTTGTGATCACCATTGGTGACCTCCCCAGCTGGCTTACAATAAGCAACGTCAATGGGAGGAGCCGGTGTCACTTAATGGCATGATTCACTTAAAGTGATTCACTAAAGTGATTTGCTTAACAATTGTGGCAGAATGGTCATAAAATCGAGCACAGCTCACTCAACAACCACCTTGCCTCGCAACATTGTCATCAGCTGAGGTATATATAAGTTGTAACTGTGGTCATGAGTGGAGGACCATCTGTCCTGTAGAATGTATCTGTAGATATGCTTCTAGATACAATGAACAACAAAATGACTTTAAGGGAGTTTTAAGATAAGACAAAATTGCTGCCCTAAACCATTTTAGTCTAACCTAAATGTTAGGCTAAACATTAGACTAAATGTTTTGCATAAACAAAGCACTGCTTTTCTGTTTCATTATGTTTCTTCACGGAATATGACCACTGATAATGCCAGTCCCATATACATAGATAGGCTTCTCGAATTAGACTGGGTGAAAATGACAACCTTAGTAACTTTAGGATACAATCTCTGTCATGATGCCATGACATCTGATGCAAATACATAAATAGCAGATTTTGTATCACAACAGATGTTTCATCATCTGCCCTTCCTTCCCCCTCACAATGCCTAGGCACAATTTGCACAATGCCTAGACATTTGCATACAAATGCAAATGTCTATGGAAGCATGGTGCAAATCCGCTGAACGAGACATTTCAGCATGTGCAGGAGCACATAAGAAAGCACCTCTTTTTGAACATAAGTAAGCCAGTCATTTTCCAGGCGCATGCGGTTTGCTTGGGAAGCTCTCCCAGATCACCACCGCAGGAACTGGCACGCACTTCTGTTTTGTGTACTAAAAGTACATTCTACAGCAGGGGTATCAAGCTCGATTTCACTGAGGACTGCATCAGGGTTGTGTTTGACCAGGGTGGGCGTGGCTAGCTTGAAGTCACTCGTGTCAAAAGCACCTGTGGTGGTCTGAGCGCTCTGCCAGTGAAAATGGGCTCCTGAGCTTCGTTTCTGGCTGCAATGGCCTCCTGCAACCCTCTGCCAGCAAAAACAGAGCTCGGGAAGGTCACACATGACCCTCCTGAGCTCCATTTTCATTGGCAGAGACACCACAGGCTGGTCCCTCACTGTTTCCAGGATGGGCCTGTGGGCCAGATCCAAGCACCCCCATGGGCCTAAACCCTGAGTTTGATGAACCTGTTCGACAGTATCTTTAAATTTTAAAGGATTTGCACATCTTTATCAAGATGGGCTACCCTTTGGACTGGGGGAGAGAATGGTGCTTCAGAATGTGTGGATACATTCTGGGGATGCTTACACAGCAAGAGCCAGCAAATCCTTAAAGCAGCTGGTTCTTTTCTCAGGATCATCCCAAATGACTTCAACAACAGCAACAGAAGCTTTAAGAAGCAGCTAACAGGAGTTACGTGCATACCTATGAGTATGCCAGAGCACCTTTTCCCCTTCAAACTCCCTTCAATCCCAAATTGCTGCATCTTGGTGATGATGAATCCAGGATACTAGACAATCGTTAACAATGAGATCATTCATGAAGAACCACACGTGCTCCCAGAGCTTTCTACAGATAATCTTTGACTTATAACCACAACAGGGACTAGAAAATTAATAATTAAGTGATGCGGTCATTACATGGGATATCACATGATGGCAACTGATTTTATGACCTTTTTAGCCCCAGTCATTTAACAAAACATTGTGGTCGGTAAGTGAGACGTCACATTACAATGACTTGCGACCATCCCTGCTGGTTTTCCCAGTGACTTCACTTGTCGGAAGCTGGCTAGGAAAATAGCAAATGGTGATTACATGACCAGGAGATGCTGTCATTTTCATCAATGCATAACAGTTGCCAAGCACCTGAATCATGATCAACTGACCGCAGAGCCGCTGTGACAATCGTAAATATGACCAGTTCTGTGATATTTTTTTTCAGAGCCACTACAACTTTGAATGGTCACCAAATGAATGGTTGTAAGCCAAAGATTATCTGTATGGTATTGGGATACCATGGCTGTACATGATAGAACTGGTTTGGTATAGTGGTGAAGGTGATGGCCTGGAAACAAGGAGACTGTGGGTTCTAGTCCCACCTTAGGCGTGAAAGTCGGCTAGATGACTTTGGGCTAACCATTTTTTCTCAACCCAATCACCTCACAGGGCGGTAGTTGTGGAGAAAATAGGAACAGAAATGAGTATTATGTATGTTTGCTGCTTTGAGATATTTATAAAATAATAAGGGCAGGCTAAAAATAATTCTAATAAATAAGAAAATTGTGCTTGGTCCATAAGTTATAGTTAGTATGGCCTAACCTGAAATGTAATCATCCCACTACTTACTTCCTGCTCTTTTCTTTAAACCTGCTTTAAACCCAGATGTGGAAAGCAGCTATTAACTCGATTGTCTTGCAACTCTATTGTCCTGTCCTGGGCTGAATTTGCTCACTGCTCTGGGAAGCGATGCAGAAAGATATATCTTTACTTTTTGTATATAAAAGGAATATCAGATACCAACTTGAATGGCAGGGAGGGGTTGAATAACTTTGGGGGTCTCAAAAGGTTTAAGGCCCACTTCTTTAAATAGGCTTCAAATCTTTTCAAATCTTGGTTTGCGAAAGTCAAAAGTAGTTTTGATAAATGCTACGAAAGATAGGCACTTTCAGAATGCGACACGGTCTCGAGACAGTACAACTCCATTAAAGCTAAGACTATTTAAAAGAGGGAGCGGAGGTTGCCCTGACATACCCTTTAATGTTCTTCCATGCTTTTACCTTTAACACACTCGTGATGAAGACTGAAAGGCCCATTAGTACAAAGATCATCACTCCAGTTGCTCTTTGTTCAATTATGCCCAGGAATTTAGGTTGCTCCCCAGGAGCTGCTACAGTAGATTCAAGTCTAAGACTGTTCACGTGACTGATGGAAAGGACGGTTGCAGCAACATACCAAGGCAACCCCATCACTGAACACACACCAAGCATGATGCCCACCATGAGAAGGTCCAGATGGTAGCCACATCCTTTCTGTGAAAATAGAAATCATTAGCAGAGATCAACTAAAACCCTGTTAATCATTCGCTGTGAATCATTGGATACACAGTAAAGGTTACTAGAATCATCAGAAGTTAGAATACGGTGCCTTATTTTGGATGGTGGTAAGGGAGAAAAGTAGCTTATAGAATAGAATTCTTTATTGGCCACATCTGTTATCCATATCTGTTATAATCAAAATTCTTTCATGTTTGAAAATATGTTCATCTGCACTGCGATTGGTTAGGAACACTTTGCTACGATTTAACTTTTCTTCACACGTGTTGCCATATGTTTCTTCATATGGTTGAGAACGAGGGAGTCATGGCATGGAATAAGGACTTTTCACTAAGATGCTATTCTTTGGGATGGAGGAAACCTATTTCAGACCTCTGGCTTCACACACATCTAACTAGCAATGAAGGTTAATTGCAGTTTCCAACACTTTTTAGATTTGTGAACAGGGTCTTGATCAGATCACTTTCCTGATTTGTTTATTCTCCCACTTTAGCTCTGACTAAAAAGCATGTTTTAAAATTGTGTGCCTGCATTTGTGATGAGGAGAAGTGCAGCTCACTAAATAATGACAATTATGCACTACTGGGAGCTGCATTGGTAAATCTTTGGAATTCAATATTCTCAGAACTGGTTTGAGCTCTCCAGAAATTAGGCAGGAATATTTCCCTCATATTCCCTCAGGGACGCTGTGGCTCAGTGGCTAAAACACTGAGCTTGTCGATCAGAAAGGTTGGCAGTTGGGCGTTTCGAATCCCTAGCACCATGTAACAGAGTGAGCTCCTGTTCGTTGTCCCAGCTTCTGCCAACCTAGCAGTTCAGTTTGAAAACATGTAAAAAATGCAAGTAGAAAAATAGGGACCTCTTTGGTGGGAAGGTAACAGCACTGTGTGCACCTTTGGCATTTAGGTATGCTGGCCACATGACCACGGAGATGTCTTCAGACAGCACTGGCTCTTCAGCTTTGAGCACTGCCCCCTAAAGCCAGAAATGACTAGCACATATGTGCAAGGAGAACCTTTACCTTTACCTTATTTTCCTCATATATGAATGGTTTAGAGCCAGAGCCAGAAATTCTCCCTTTGTTCTAATTGTCCATCGTTGATATTACTAAACAACAATCAACATCAATCTGTATTGGCTTTTTTCCTTCAAAGTTTGATTTGACTGGCTCTTTTGCTTCCTATGCTGAAACTTGCATATATACTGCACATTTGCTAAAAGTGGAAGAGGCACAAAACAGTGCATAAACCACAGGAATTTATTTTTTTCAGCTTTAAAGCAGCAGATTGGCATGCTGGCACACCAAGTCTCCTATTAGCTTAAGAAATTCTGATATGGGGGCCTGGAAAAGCAGGAGAGAAGCAATTTTATTATTTAATTTCCTTTTATACCAACTCCAGGCTGCTTAAATTTTTCACTCTGTTTTTTATCAGCCTGTAAGATAAACAAATGTTAAGTAGAGCAGAGCCATATCTCACCCATTTGCACAACGTTCCTCTATAAAATCTTCAAAATTACTTTTAAATTTGGAGATGTTTCAATCCTGATTTTGCCCTCTGAGATCAGACAATCTGAAAAATGCAACAGACCCTAAAGTATTTTCATACAAGCAATATAAGATTGCAGACTTATTTGTCACTTGAAATGGAAATCTGGCTCTCCCGGTTTCCAAAAACTGGAAATAAAATTATTCCACAGGAGCTTTAGATTTCCATTTTAAGAACAGATTTAAGTTTCAATCTCTACTGTATGCTATGGGTTTCCCCCCCTCACCTCCCTACAGTAGGTGTACACTGGATTATAGCTGTAATGGGATACATTTCACTATGTCGTTTGTATAAAAATCTGTTCGAAATAACACAACCTGATGATTTTACTCAAACTAAAGTTCCATTTAATCTGCTGCTTCACAGTGATTTTACTTCTCACATGACAGCCATAGAAAGAAAAGCTTGGCAAATTATACTGGACACACTGCTCTATTACCTTAAGTTTATGTTCTTTCCTGTTCACAATAACTGCTGTAATTTGTTGGTCCATAAATATCAGTATAGTACAGAGTAATGCTGGGATGATCGCTGCTAGCACAGTCCATGAGGGATTGGGGCCTATTGGACTAATGAGCCATCCACGGTCATCTCTTGTTGGCTGCAAAAAAATAAAATACACAGGTGCAACAATGAACTGTGCCATGTTTGTATGCTTTCCCACCCCCCCCACCCCCAATTTGTTTTAGCTATATGTAGACAATGATATAGGAATGTCACTGGCTGGCATTTCACTGGACGATGAACATGGGCCTTGGTAAGGCCATTCAATTATGAATGTAAACCTATGATTCCTCTTTGGTAGGGAATTAAAATATTGGTTATGCATATTTTTTGTAAGGTCAAGCCCACAAAACCTTTTCAGTAATATGCTAGAAATTTCACTGTAAAAAGTAGAAAGTTAAACGAATGAAATAAAAGAAGCCTGGCTATTAAAAGTGAAATTTAATTTAATTTAAACTCATTAAATATCCTTACTTCAATCATTCCCTATAAAGTTAGCCTTTTTCTCCTATTACATTTGAAACCACAATTTTATGGCACTTTGGGACACTGAGTCACTTTCAAGCCTTCCAGAAGCTAAATGCAACCCAAGAATCTCAAGTTTGTATTATATTCCCACCCACTCTTTTCCCTCTTCAGAAACAAAGTACAGCATATCCTGAATGTTACAAACAGGATCTCAGTTCCCACTCAGCTATACATGCAGCCTCAATGCCTACATACAATTAGTCACAAAATGTGACATCCTCCCTTCTTCCAGAAAGGATATGAGAAACCATCTAAGGCAGGCCTTGAACTCTCCTGTTCCAGCTATTCAGGCAAGGGATATTTTTCACATACCACTAGTTGCACTTAGAAGAATTCAAGAAGATGAGGTAAAGTACCTACCTTGAAGACACCTGGGACATTCAGTTTTGGTGATGGGATTCCAATGCAGTAATCAATTAGGACCATGGTAGCAATAGTTATAAAAATAGCAAAATCACTTAACACAGAGCGTACCTAAAGAGAAAAAAAGGGAGGGGAACAGACAAGTCTGTCCAAGTTAGTGTTAGGATGCATACTGTAGGACTTGATCTATGTACCTAAATGATCAGTACCAAATAAACCAAGTGTTGGATGTATGATATTCATACTGCCAACCAGGACACCTGCTGGATATTGAACAGATGTCCACCTGATTGCTTCTCAAATCTGAAAAATAAATTTCATGAAATTTCAGTTCTTGTGCAAAGCAATCAAAAATGGCTTTGAACTCCTTGTACAAGATCTTCTACAACTCGGACATCATATGAGCTGTTTTGAAAAATTTGGAACACAGGAAAAAGCAGGAAAATGTTTTAGAAATGTTATTTCTAAAAATTCTGTTTTCATTATTCTAAAGGAGCCAGTTCTCAAACAAGTCTAGTCAAACATCTTCTATTTTTCTCTTCCAATCTTTGCTGAAGGGAATATTTAACAGAGAGGGCATGACACTGATTTATCTCAGCAATTGCAGGTGTCTAATATTTTCAATCTGTTCGGCACGTATAGAAATTGAAGTTGTGTTGTGGTGGTCTGGTTCACACATTAGATTAAAGCACAGTGAAGCTAATTTTCGATTTTGGCTTAGGCACTATGGGTGGTAAGCAGTGGTGGAATTCAAAATTTTTTACTAACAATTCTGTGGGCGTGGCTTGGTGGGCATGGCCATGTGACTGGGTGGGCACGGCTTTTTTTTGCAACCCCCACCCTGGGAGCTTCTTAGCCACAGAGGAGCCTTGGGGGGGGGTGCATTTTTGCTCCCCTAAGGCTCCTCTGGGGCTCTGGAAGAAAAGAAACAGAGCATGGGAGGGGCATGCAGCTCTCCTCCAAGCTCTGTTTTGGGAGCTTCCTAGACTCAGAAGAGCCGGGAGGGGGACATTTTTGCTCCCTTAAGGCTCCTCTGGGGTTCTGGAAGGCAAAAAATGGAGGGGGGGTGAGCTCCTCCCTCCATTTTTTGCCTTCCTGGGCCTCAGCAAGGGGAATCTCGGCACAGATGATCTTATCTATAGCTGATTATCAGGAGGGAAAAGAAATAAATACCTCAGGTGAATGTCAGGCAGGCAGGCAGGGTGAGTGAGAATCGGGCGGGAGGACAACCGTGTGGGGGGCGTGGCCAGCCAGAACTTACTACCAGTTCAGCGACCCACACCAAATTCTTGCTACCGGTTCTCCCGATCTGGTGCGAACTGGCTGAATACTACCACTGGTGGTAAGTCTATCAAACGCAGCTACTGTTTGATTTGAAACTAGCCTAATATCTATTTGTATATACTTGGCTTTAATCATACAGTCTGTCCCAAGGTTTAAGAATATAAGTATAGCCATCTGGGATCTTCCCACCCCAGGCATCTGATGGACCCAATGTGGTTTTAAAGGGAGATCGGGAGCCTGTTTTTGTTGGCAGAGCGCTCGGGCCACCACAGGTGCCCCCAACCCAAGTGACGTAGAGCTGGCCACACCTACCCTGTCCCCCCAAGGTAAAACACACAACCCTGATGTGGCCCTCAATAAGTTTGACACCCCTGCCCAAAGGCAATGTGAAATATATTTACTTCTCCATCCTTATCATTCTGCAAATAGCCTATCAGTAGCCCTGTTGTGGGTGAGCAGGTCCTTCCTTGTTAGAGAGGAGCAAAAGAGTTCTTGCAGGGCCACTTGGAGGAACATTCTTCTTAAAGCCAAAGAGACATATTCTTCTCAGCCAAAGTCTAATGGCTCCTGTTTGGTTGAGCATATCTGTTGGAAGTGACTGAGTCACATCCTATTATCTGCAAGGAGTTTGAGTCAGAAGGTCTTGAGAAAGTGGAACGGACTTTCATGGCTGTGAGTTTGCCATTTGTGTTCTGGCCCCCAGGCCCTTCTTGGTTGGTTAAGGCCTCCTGGGAGGTGGTATGTGGTTGGTTCTAAGAGGTGGTCAATGCCTCTTTATGAGAAGTAGTAGTATTCCTTTCTCAAGAGGCTCTTGGATCAACAGCTCATGACAACTTTCATGCGGTCTTCAACCTTCCCTTTTCCATCACTTTGTTAAGGATTAGTGCTCAGTTACGGAAGGCTGTGAATGAATGAAGTGAATTTTCTGGACCCTTTTTAGTCTGGGTTCAGACCCGGGTAAAGTACCAGTATGATATTGTTATGCTTGTTGATTATTTTGGAGGACTTGGGACAAGGGAGGTTCAACCATTCTGGCACTCCTGGATCTCTGAGAGATTTTCAGTATGATCAACCATGGTATCCTCCTGAAACCAACTTCAGGGATTAGAAGCAGGAGATCCCTGCAATGTGGGATGCATCAGGGTTTAGGGCTCTTTCTAGTCCTGTTTTAACATTTGCATAAAACTGTTTATTGAGGTAATTTACCAGCCTGGGTTGCAACATCTTCAGTATGCTCTTGTCTCAACTCGTAAAGCATGCCTGTTTTCAAGTTTCCATAAGCAGGAAGGGGAAAAAAAACTGAAGAAGTAGTACAGCAATTAAAACCAGAAGTACATTCCATGCTTATCTTACAAAGATTGTAGCTTAGGCTACCGGATCTTCTGCCCACAAAAATCCTTCATTGGATAATGTCATTGATGACACTCAGCCTGTGAATGTGCTTCGTTGGAGAATCTGATTTATGACATCTTGTATATCTTCACCCTGGGTTGAGCAGGTGATGTGATTAAGGTATTGACCTAGTGCTTAGAAGCTATTGTGGTATTGTTGGAGAGGAAATGGCTTTCTCAGTCCTGGGAAGATGGAGTGGCTTTTGGGTTTTGGCCCTTTTGGGCCTGGAGGTACATCATCTTTGATTCACTGGACAAAGTTGGTGCATAATTTAGAGATTCTCCTGCACTCTTGGCTACTGCTTGATGAAAAGGTGGTAACTGTTGGTGGAGAGGGGCAGACTTTGCAGAGATTCATTTTCTACCCAACTGTGCTCTTTCCTGGACTAGGAGGTTATGTCATGATCACTCATGTCTTGGTTACTTCCTGTTTGGATTATTGCAACATGCAATAAGGTTTCCCTTGAAGAATACCTAGAAGTTACAACTGGTCCAAAATGCAGTGGAACTCACAGTGTTGGACATTCCTAGGTGTCTTATGTGAGCAGAAGTTATTCCCAGTTTTTCTCCAAGTGCAATTTCAGGTGCTGGTTATTGTTTTGTTTTTAAAGCCCGACATGGCATGGAACCAGGTTATCTACAGAATCCTCTCTCCCTGAGGACAACTGTGCATCCCATCAGATGGAAACACTCTGGATCTCCTTTTCTTAAAACCTGCCAGCTCATGGATTCTGGCAAACATGTCTTTTTCCATTGCAAACTCTACCCTATGAAACATAGTCTCCCTTTTGAGAACTGACAGGTTCCCATTCCTCTATCCTTCCAGAGATCATTTAAAATCTGGCTCTTCCAAAGACATTGGAACAGGATGAGGTTAGGGTGGGACGAGAAACGTAGCTGCATTAAAAAAGTGTGGCTGTAGCACCAGGTTTTTCTGTTTTTAGTTTTACTGTTGTGTTTATTTTAGTTTTTAGTTTTATACTACATGTTATTTTATTGGTTGTGAGCCACCTAGTTGTTTTTAAGATGGGCAGCTATTTAAATGTTTTAAATAAATCTGGTCAATGCCCTTCTTAGCCCAGTTTTTCGCTTCTTACAGTGACCAACAATTGCCTCTGGAGTACCTGAAAGGGGAAGGCAGAAACATATTCTCCTCCCACCACTGTTCCCCTGAAATTGGTATACAAAGATATCCTTGTTCCCAACCCAAGGATAACACTGACTTTTAAGACCAAAATCTGTAGGTAAGACAAGAAAAACAGAAAAACAAAGAGAACTAGACTTCCATCTAAATGCAGATTGTGCCTAGAAATGAGGGGAGGGACTCCTTTCAATTTCCAACGATGGTATTTTTATTTATCAAATTTACTGTTTAGGCCGGCCACCTATCTCTAGAGATAATTATACATTTGAGGAAATCCATCTGGCTAATCACCATTATAGAGAAATGCTTCTGGAATCTACTTACTTTTTTGGGGAAATAGTTAGTGCTCCTAAATTTCTTCAGTGCGCTTGACAAAATATAGGTAGTAAAAAACAAAATGCAGCACCACAAAAGAACATCAGGGGTAAGAGGTCCTGTGGCTCCACATGTAGATCCTATGAATTCTCCATGCATCTGCTGACATTGCTGATTGGACAAAAGAAATTAAAAAGGAACAGTAGCAAAAGAGTACAGTGACTTATTCAGAAGATATGGGGCTAACGGTGGATAAACTATAATAAGCATCTACATTCATTAAAGCTCCTTAATTCTCAAATGAAGAAAACCATGCAAGAACCAAAATTAGATCTCAATTTCAGTAAAATGTAGTGTTCTCTTCCCAAGCAACAAGAACCTTTAGATGCAATTTGCGCAATTTAATAATACTTTGGGGAAAATATTAACTTCACAATCCAGAATGTTGTCAGTGCGTGCATAAAAGAAATGTTTAAATTTTAGCATCACATTAAAACATATCAGATGTACATCAAAATGAAATTAAAATGAAATGAAATATGGTATATTCACACCCTCTACATTAAAACCAAATGAAGAACTGATTAGTCTGAAAGTATCCCCCACAAAATATCTGTCCCATTTAATGGTACCTTAAAGGTACATATTGAATTTGCCCAATTTATTAGCCCTAATTAAGTCAAAGTGAAACAAATATAAGAGCATAGAAGCTTATATAGTTTAACAAATACTATGCAGTGGTATTTATTAAAAGCATGAAATACCACTAATCCAATTATTTTATCAGTAATTGCTTAATTATTGTTTAGATAATCAGCTGCATAGCATTTGACAAACATAAGCAGAATAGAATACATATATGGCCAGCCAACTTAAGAACAGCTGTTTTCAGTTTTAATTCAAAACTTAATTTTGTCAAAATTATCCAATTGCTTAAATGGATAATTACCACTTTTCAAATGTCTACAATTTTTTTCATTTCATCTCAAGACACACACACACACACACACACACACACACACACAAAAGTATTAATGGCTTAGAGCAAGAGTCTTCAAGTTTGGCAACTTTAAGACTTGTGGATTTCAACTCCCAGAATTCCTGAGCTAACAAGTTTGGAGGAAGAATTCTGGGAGTTGATGTCCACAAGTCTTAAAGCTGTCAAGTTTGAAGACTCCTGGCTTAGATTTTCAGTTATCAAAATAAGCAAGAAGAAAAAGAGAAACTTGCTGAATTTAGACCAAGGATCTGGTTACTTTATGGCAGATGTATCAAACACAGGGCCCACGGGCCGAATTCGGCCCACAGTAGGCCTACAGTTGTCCTGCGGAGCCATCCTGGAGATGGCGAGGGACTGGCTCATGTCGCCCCATTCCCGTCCCACCCCAGACACGTCCACCCAGTCAGCCACGATGACCAGGCCACACCCACCCTAGCCCCCCAAGGGCAAACAATGATACGGCTGGCAATGGGATCGAGTATGACACTCTTGCTTTACGATTTCCTTTGGCAAGGTAGCAAGTACCTAAACAATTATTCCATGAATACATTTAGGCTCTTTGAAAATTTAAATATTTTGAAGCAAATCAAGTAAAGTACAGTCAACATCACATGTCTCTTCCTAGTGATTTGTAATAACAGGGCTCATTACAGAGACCTCTAGCTAACAGCCACCCTCATAATTCTACACTATCCCATTCCTAACATCCATCCAAACAGGTCACAATCTAACCTGTGAGGGGAAAAGCTCAATTCTTTTTAAATAGACTACTTAATATGCCAACTTTCATTTTAAAAGAAAAGAAGCCCCAGAGGAACTTAATTCAAAAAAATTCCTATTACCAATTCCTAATATACACAGGTTTTCCCATCAAAAATTACTTTCCTTCCCTCCATCACTGGTTTTGTGGAAAGGAAATGTATGTAATTCTTCATCCCTTTTACAAAGACTAATGTTCCATTCTAATCAACAAATAACGTTATCACAGAAATCATTTTATCAGCTATGCATAGAGGATCAAGCTCATATACTTACAGAAACAGTGAGATTAGCCCAGGCAACTTTGGAAGGGTTGATATTCTGACTGCTCCAGTACATCAGGGTATCATTACCGGGATGTGTAGGAGCTGCACATCTGCAGCTAGTGGGCACAGAAAAGGATTAATGAGCATTACGCATCAAACCATATTTACTTCTGAAAGCCCAAGTCTCTGGTCCAACAACTTTTGAAAGTTTCTATTGACTTGTTCTAAATTGTATTTTGTCATAATTTAATAAATTCAGCATGTCATGTTTCCTCCTCCTATTTTCCCTACAACAACTACCTGAATGAGATAGGTTGGATTGAGAGAGGGACTGGCCCAAAGTCATTCAGCTAGCTTCCATGCCTAAAGCAGGACTCAAATTCAGGTTTCTCTGCTCCTAGTCCAATGTATTTAACCCTTCATCCATACTGGCCATCAATTATTTGTCTAACCTGAGCTGAAGGTAGTAAGCAGGTAATGTAAAACCTTGAACATTTTAATATTTTCACATGAGTTTACAAATCACATGACAAATTACCATTTGGCTCAAATGAAAATGGATGAAATAGTAAAGAAATCACTTGGCCACATATACTTGGGGAGTTGTTGGCCTTTGGATGATTTCATTTCGGAGTTCAAAACTCTTCCAAAGTGATGGACACAATCTGTGTCAAGGTAAAACAGTTGTTTTATAACAACTGTTCCAGGATCAAAAGGAAAAGGGGGAAGCCATTTGAGGCAATTGAATTCAAAGTATTTTGTACACATTTTTGTACACTGCAGACTTTAAAAAAGTATTTCAATCTTTATGAATTCAAGATAAAACTAATCAACAATTGTATGAAAGCACGATTTCATTTTAATAATATAGAATTGAATCAAATAACAGAGTTGGAAGAGACTTTAGAGGTCTTCTAGTCCAACCCCTTGCTCAGACAGGAAACCCTATATCATTTCAGACAAATGGTTGTCCAATCTCTTCTTATAAACTATAATAATAAAAATATTAATAATAATATAGGAATTGTCTGAATTGTCTATCAAATCAGCTCTGTCCAAATTTAAATTATTTCCTCCATAAGTCATTCCCCTACTATCAAAGGAAATATTGAGCCTCTTTCAATGGATCAAAGAATCTGAGAGAATCATTGCCCAGGCTTGCATAAATTATAAAATAAATTGTGCAAACAATAGAACCATACATACTAACTACATGTACTGTGCTGCTCCTCTCCTCAGTGTTTTCTTAAAAAGTGCTCAACTTATCTTTGTTGAGACCCAAAGAGCATTCTTGCTGTAGTCTATGATTCAGAAGAAGTAAGATCTTAGTCAAACAAATGAAAAAAAAAAAAAAACTATCACCAGGTGTCCTCCCTCACCAGAATTCAAGAAGGACAAACAGTGAGTCAAGAAGGTATCCCAAATACAGGACAACCTGTGCAGACCTCTCATTTTTGAAGCTCAAAAAGGGGCTTCAACCTAGAGTTATAAATTGCCCATTCATGCTATATATTATCTCAAGCTTTCATTGCAAGGTCCTAAGTAGAGATTCTATATCTGTTTCAGTAAATCTACTATGCACTAATTCTTAACTATTGTTAGGTGATAGTTGACTTCCTTGCTTCTTATTTAGGAAGCCCTGGTGGTGCAGTGGTTAGAATATAGTATCGCAGGCTAATTCTGCCCATAGCCTGGAGTTCAATCCTGACAGCGCTCACAGTTGACTCAGCCTTCCAGCTTCTGAGATGGGTAAAATGAGAATGCAGATTGTTGGGAGACATATGCTGACACTGTAAATATCCCAGAGAGTGCTGTAAAGCAGTGTGGGGGTTGTATAAGTCTAAGTCTTATTGCCATTTCTGCACAACAAGGAATATTACGCCAACTGATGAGTTTAAATATATGGAAGCAAAGCAACTAAAGTACAGTAAGGCACTTTTTGTTCAAAATAGAAGAAACAACACCGACTCACTAATAGAAAGTCAGATGGTCCAGATTACTATCCATGTAAAATGGGTAAGTCCTTCCCAACTTAAATAGCTTCTCTATGGCCTCAAAAATGAAAATGAGGCAGATCAGAGAGGCAAAAGCTTCTTCTGTAAATCGAGTGATGTAGCAGACCAGAGAGCTAGCATCGGTGGCCACGAGCACGAGGCACATGAATGTTGTCCACAGGCCAATGCAGGTTCGCAGAGCAAGATAAGAAAGCTTATAGTCTCTGCAAAGAAGTGGTGCCAAAGATAAGAAACAAGAAACATTACATGCTGAAATAATTCTGATCATAACATTGTAAAAGTATTGAAATACAGAAATTGTTAAGCTTCACCAGTTGTCCATTAATTGATCTTTCCTCCACTTCTATCCTTTCGATAGAAAGTGGCAATACAGGTAGTCCTTGACTTACAACAGTTCATTAGTGACCGTTTGAATTTACATTGGCATTGAAAAAAATGACTTAAGACTGTTTTTCACACTTAAAACCATTGCAACATCCCCATGATCAAAATTCAGCTCTTGGCAACTGACTCATATTACAACATCAGTTCTCGCTGTGGCCATTAAGCTAGTCACCCGACATTAGACGTAACACTGTATGACTGTGCCTTGCAACTGTCTGCTCACTTCCCCATTGACTTTACTCGTCACAAGCCGGCCATGGAAGTCACAAATGGGAATCACATAACTGCAAGGATGAAGCAGCAGCTACTACTTCAAGATTGGTCATCAGTCTTCTTTGTAACTTGTAACTTCTTGTTGCAACTTTGAACAGTCACTGAACAAGTGGTCAGTAAACAAGGACTACCTGCAATGACTGAAACTATATACATTGATATGGGTCGGTTATTGATAAATGGCTGCCATCTATAGCACCTTAAACATTCTAAAATTTTCACCTTAGAATCATCACAAAGTTAGTATCAAATTCAAAACTGCATAAATTATAAATAAATGGTTCATCTCTTCTCTTCATTCAGCCTATTTCTCACAAGCCACAAAGCCTTCTGATTAAATCCACAATGATTTAAGCAGGAATTGGAGCTCATAGAATATGAGTGAAATAATCCATTGAAGAAACAATGAGGGAACTCCCAGGCAACGTGGCACATTTTAAAAGTCTGTAATATTTTTGGCCACATATGTTTTTGATAGGAATCTGTCAGCATTCCAGATTAGATTACCTCTGTCTACTATTCTGGATGTGGAGTTGTTGTTATCCATCAGAGCCAGGGTTTGAATCTGAAGGGAGGAGAGAAATAACTGCTCACAATTAGTACCTGGGATGGGAATACTAACCATAACTATTCCTAGGAAGTGGAAGGGGATGGGACACTATTTCTCTTCAGATACACTATGATTTATCCATACGTGCATCAAAATCATATCAGAATTTCACATTTTCTGCTCTACTAGCATTTCAGGCTTCCTGTGCATTCAAATGAACCCCAGCTTATAATACTGCTGCCTAACTGTGTTTTTATTTTGTTTTGTTTTATAAAAAAGGATTGAGAGGTCAGCAGTTAGAAATGGGTTAGTTAAATTATCTCTATTAGATTTGTCACCATCATCCCTTGTAAAAGTCCATAGCCTTACTTGCAGAACTTGAATAAAATTTTCTCAAAAACCAGTACTGGTCCAGTACTTCCCAAGATGGTGAGAGGCTGGCCAGCAAAGAGAGAGTAAACCACTCCAGTGATTGAAGCTCCAAGCAAGGATTCTATAGCACTCTGCAGGTTTAAACACAAACAGAAGAAAAGAAGGGGTGTTATAATGGATCAGACCGACAATACATGCAACCACTCCCTCTTTAGAGATTCAGAGAACAGAAAACAGGCTACTTAATTCAATTGCTTTAATTTCCTCTATGAATTATCACTAAAGACAGATCAAGGTGACCAATTGGCAAGAGCTTAACTCTAATTACAGGCATTCTCCCTTCACACATTTATTTTAATTCAGGAGACAGATCTGTTGTGAAAAAGCAGCACTTTTGCCATATGTCATATGTCCACATTGAGAAAAATGACAATGTGGCAAATTCAGCGTTATCTTCTGAAATGGAAGGTGCTTCTCAAATTAACTTGTATTGAAGATTAATATTCTAAATAGCTGCCCTTCTTTAATTTATGTCCAATCCAGCCATAAACATTCTAGAGATGAATGGAATGGAGGGAGGAAGAGAGGAACGAAGGAAAAGAAAGAAAGAAAGAAAGAAAGAAAGAAAGAAAGAAAGAAAGAAAGAAAGAAAGAAAGAAAGAAAGAAAGAAAGAAAGAAA